>PVJA010039517.1:0-19101 GCA_004027025.1 Myocastor coypus | reverse complement strand
TTTTTTTTTTTTTTTTTTTTTTTTTTTTTTTTTTTTTTTTTTTTTTTTTTTTTTTTTTTTTTTTTTTTTTTTTTTTTTTTTGTCTTTTTGAGACAGGGTCTCGCTATGCAGTTGAGGCTGGCCTTGAGCTCACTTTTGTAGCCCAGGCTGGTCTCGAACTCGCACTAATCCTCCTGCCTCAGCCTCCTGAGTGCTGGGATTACAGGCGTGAGCCACCACATCCGGCTAGTAATGTTCTATTTCTTAATCTGGTTACGTGAGCATGTCCAAGCAGTATCCGCAGAATCTATTCACTTTTCAGTATGTATTTCATATTGAATGTATTGTTAACTTTTATGTTATATTTCAATAAAGAATCAGAAATATCTTTCTTTTTTCATTTTATGTATTTGGTACAGGGTCTCCCTATGCAGCTCGGACTCCCTGTGATCCTCCTGTTTTTGGTTTCCCCAGTCCTGGGATTATAAGTGTGCACCATATGCCTGGACTCAGTCACCAGGTCAGCATGCCCTAGGGGTGGGGCCGGTGCAGCATGCAGGACCCTGGTCCCTGCACTCGCCAACAGCTTAGTCTGCTGAGCTATTTTGCCAGCCTTGTTCAGAAATATTTTTAGGAAAGTATTTCAACCTGGACAGTAAATGCAATGGTCTCTGTGATAGGTGGAGGTGTCTCATGCTCATATTTCTGTTGCAGCCCTATGCCTCAGTACCTGAGAACATGACTATATGAAGAAAGGCTCTTTAACACACCACAGGGCTGTGATATACATGGCTCTCTGACCAAGGTGGCTCTAAAGCACGGGTGATACAAACATGACCCTCCCATCAGACAACATAGGACAGTCATGCATGTTATCACAGGTGGTTCGAGCTGGCAGGAACATGTAAAGAAGCCAATTAAGTTAAAAGGAAGAGATTAGAAAGGGTCCTAACTCACTGTGACTGGTGGCTCTCCGAGAAGAACACAGGCACACACTCAGGGAGCACCAGCATGAAGAAGCAGGAAGAAGTCAGCCATCTACGCGCTAAAGAGAGAGGCCTGCAAGGAACAAAACCTCTTCACATGCTGACCTTGGGCATCTACAGTCTCCAGAATCAAGGCAAAATGAATTTGTTGTATAAGCCGCTCAATTTGTTGCAGTAGCCATACCACACTAGTAGAGTTGCTCTAGTTATTTTCAATTTCCTTCATACAGTTATTTCAATATAAAGTAAGCTGTTTCCTATAAGGCACAGGTGTCTTGGGCTACTGTCACAAAGTGGGCAATGGTAAGATTCTGACTCGGTGTCAGAATCAGCATCCAGGAGCTTCTGGTCTTTCTATCCTTCTAGAAATTACCCTGGCTGAAGAAAAAAAGAGCAAGTGTTTCTCCCAAGAAAATGTCTCAAAGTCAGAACAGACAGGGCCTCTAGAATTTTGCTTGAATATCCACACAAATTTTTAAAGCTAGATGTGATTTCATCCAACTTCTCATTTTGTATAGAGGAAACAAAGGTTTAGAAAAATGACTTGTTGCTTTCATATTTTTCTCACAGTCAGCATCTGAAGCCTTGAATCTGGTGTACCAGGTCTGTCCACCTGTGTGGCTCTAGGACACTCACTGAAATTCAGTGTGCAAGGTTTCCTCTTCTGCCTGACAGTCATCCACGGCCTCTCCAGGTAGTTCACAAGCCTCTCTAAAGGCTGTCCTGCCAGCACCTCATCAGCAGGGTACAGGCAGGGCCAGGGCAACTGCATATTTAGGTGAAGGCATTTACCTCAAAGGAACTCCCTGTCATTGCTAACCCCAGTCTGTGAGCAGCTTCTAACACCTGTGTCCTAGCACCCAGCTAGCATTGCTGGAGAAAATCAAGCGGCCTTGTTCCTTAGAATGAGGAAACCACAGCATACTGACTTCTCCATGGACCCCTCTCAGCTTTAGAACTGCAGTCCTTACAATAGCCTTGAAAGGTAAGCATGGTTCATTCCACTTAGATAAAAAATGGAGATTTGCCCAAACATGCTAGGACAATAGGCTAGAGTCACCGTCCAAATGTGGGTTTCTCTGCCTCTGTCATATGTGTTCCCTCTGCAGCATCCCCAAAATTGAAATCTGACCAGTATTAGAATGAGCAGCCCATAGGCACAGGCCTGGAGAGAGAGAGACCCAGAGCACTGGCTATCCAACACAGAGCTGGATGGCAACGCAGATGACAGAGAAGCCCTTCCTCTAATGAGTCAATAGGAAGACAGATGAGTCCCCATTTAGCACAGGTCCAACTGGGAAGCTGATACTCCATACTTGGTCTGATGAGAACCTGGGCGCGGGCAGCTGTACACTTTGGGTCACGGTCATCTGCAGCGAGGCTGGTGACACTTTTATTTCCCTGTTAAGCTGCCCTTGGAGAGACACTCAGTAATGAGCTAAGGGAATTCACCTGAGCTCAGCAGCAGCTTTCAGTCAGTGCAGGCTGCTCTGGACAGGAGATGGGTCCTTGGGGATGTCCCATTGAGACTGGGGGAGGGGCCAAAGGGCTAGAGTCAAGGCTGGCTGTGGCCAGAGGAAAACTACATAAGCAGGACAGACACAGCGCAGGCCTTTCTAAATTCCCTAGAGTCGACATGCCAAAATGGGAAGGTTGTGGTAGGCTAAGTTAAGTAGGGCCCAGAGGATGAAGCTGAAAGAGGAAGAGCCAGGGAATCCCAAGAGACACTGGGAACAGGCAGGGAAGGTCTCTTGCAGCAGTCGGAACCCTCATTCAGGGTGGCTCCATCTGTCCATCGTAGCTCATCTGTCCTGCGCGGCGGGGTGGCGGGTAAGACAGGTAGTTTCAGAGCTAAGGTGTCAGTGGCACCTTTTGCAGTCAGCCTGGGGAAAGTGACCGAGCTCCCCAGTCCCAGGAGACTGAACAGAGCATGGGGAGAAGGGAGCCAGGAGAGTGAGGGGAAATTCAGGGCACAGTTGCAAGCCTTTCTCTTCCCCAAATGTCCCCTGCATGTGTGTGTTACCCAGCAAAAGATGTGAGGAATCCTGCTGCAGAAGATGGGAGGCCCTCAGGGAAAACCTCCTGTGCACACAGCCTGTCATGGGCATCTGGACACAGACTTCTGTAGGGACCCGGGCCTCCCAACTCAGGAGGGGATGGCGTGGGTATTTATCATGCTGTGTGCCCATGAGAACCTGCTGGGGAGCTGAGACCAGCACAGATTTTCAAAGCCCCCCCCCCCCCCCCCGGAGGCAGTCTGCATCTGAACAGGTGTGCTCTGGCTCCCTGCCAGGAGCAAGCTTAAACCATATGGATAAAGCAGCCAAGGCCTAGCTCAGGGGCAGAGCATTTGGGAAAGTGAAAGGGAAGGGGCTAAGCCAGAACTCATCCAGAGGCGTTGGACAGGACTGCAGGAAGATGCTGGAAAGTGCAGCCCTGTGTGGGGTCCTGAAAGCAAGCAGAGAAGTGGCTTTTGGCAAAGACCTCTGAGCCCCACGTAAGGGCTGAGGCACATAATCAGAGGCTCTGAGACCAAATGGTCCCCACTAGCCAGGTCAGTGTAGAGAAAGAAGGCCTAACGCATACCAGCCAAACAGCCAACCTCCCTCTGCAAAGATCACACCACTACACAGGTCCAGGGAGCACGAACCTCCTGAGAGATGGTCTCTTCTGTGTCTCTGCCTCTGGGGAGAAGCCCACAACCTCTTGGCCACAGAAATGGAGCACAATTGGGAAGAACTGGTTTGAACTTGAGCTCAGTCTTCCTGGTTTCATGCCCCTCTTGGATCTGTCTGCAAAATGAGTCTGCCTTGCCTGGCACAAGGGTACCTGGAGGAGAGAAAGCAAGTATTTCTTTTCCTTCTAGGACAGGGACAGTGTCACGCCTTACACACAAGGTCCAGGGACACAACAGCCAAGGATGCTTGACATCTTCTGTAGGGCCAGGGACCAAGCCCACCATGTCTTTGCTGGATTTCTTACTCACCCCACCTACTAGTTAAAATTGCTTTGACTGTGGCTGATGAAGATGTGCATGACATAATCCTGCTACGCACTGAGCCTTGGACCAGTGCTCGGCGAGTCAGCGTGTGTCCAGCGTGAGGTGCTGGGTGGGAAAGGCTTTGGACAAACGGCACTGAACCCTAAGGTCTGATGCATATATTGGGATGCTCCAGGACCAAATATACCAACAGGGTTGGCCTCAGGAGCAGCAGACAACATAGTGGGCTGCAGGGCCCACATGAGGAACATGACCCACAGGAGGACTTGTGGTGCTGTACAGTAGATAGAGCTGCTGAGCAGAGAGGGGCAGTGTTCCACTGCTCCAGCTGTGGGGTGCAGACACCCTGGACACCTCGCCCAAAGAATAGGGGGTGCAGGGGACCACTGGCAATCTTTGCAGATTTCTGTCCCAGTCCACACAGACCTTACATCCTGGATTTAGGGCTGTCCCCACCCTTAGCTCCACTGTGACCTTCTGAACACTCACAGTTCTATGTATGGAGACTACCGCAGCCATAGACCAGCTGCATTAGTGGAGCTAGCCACTAAAGGCACTGCAAGGGGACACAAGAGCTACAGCAGCATGGAGGTAGGATGGGGAAAGGAGGAGAGCCAGGTAGGGTCTCCGCTCCATGAACCCATACTTTGCCCGCACACCTGGCATAAGGGTGGAGGCCTCCAACTCAGCTCATCTCCTGCAGTGACAGCTTTGCTTCCCCTGGGTTGCTTGACGCCCACACAAGAAGTGGCTGTGCACTTAACACTGCTTTACTCTTTGTCCCCATTTAGTCGTAACAGAAGCCGTGTTCTCAATCTATTGTCCCATTTATGATCAACAAAGCCCTAATTCCCAGCAATAATCTTAAGTGACAATTCAAAGCTAAATATACTTTAATGTTTTGCAGTGCTTTGGAAGCAGCATCTCAGAATTACAATATAGCCCTTGGAATTACCAGTCTGAGTGAAAGAGGGAATCAACAACTTGACAATGAAATTAAAATGCAGCAAGTTGATATAAGGCTGGAATGATGAGGTTCAGGGAGTTATAGCAATGCGTGTGAAGGGACATGAGGATGACCTTTGTCAACAGATGGCCGGCCAGCAGAAAAGACCTTTATCACAGCAAACGTCTGCTTCTCGTACTATCTCTGCTAATCAGAGGGGTCAGTCTAAATCTCACCTGGCTTTCTTGGGTAGGCGGACAAGGAGTCATGTTCAGGTGGGACAGCCCTCTGCACTGCAGAAGGTATTCAGGGGAGCCCTGTCCAGAGAAAGCCTTCTTCCTACTTCCAGGCACGGGCCTCTGTTACCACTGCTTTGGTCAGTGTTTACTCTGGAACACTGGCTCATTTATTCCCAGCTTTCCTCCTCCTTGATATCTGATAATAACACTGAGAACTGCAGAGCTCATTGGGCCTATCCAACGTAAGCCTCAGTACCACTGCTATACTAAATGGAAGTCCAAAGTTTAATAACTCGGAGAACAAATGTAAAGATTAACTAGGGTAGATATTTTGTCTGCATCACTCAAATGAATATCTAACTTCTCACGTATAAAAAGAACTTTTTTGAAAAGAACTTTTTTGAAATTAGTAGAAAAGGATGTCACTCACAGGACCCAGGACACCCCAGAGGAAGGAGGTGCACAGAGGAATTGCTGTCCTTACATACACAGGACCTCCACAGAACTTCTCAGGAGATGAAAGACCAATAAGTGGCTGATGGGTACACGAAAATATGTTCACTATTGCTGGTCACTAGAAAAATGCAAATTAAAATCTCTCTGAAACAACATCTTAGCCCAGGAACAATGGCTATCAATGAACCACATGGTTGGTGAGCATGGGGGACAGTGTGGAGATTCCTCTAGGAACTAAAAATAGAAGTTCCACTTGACTCAAATACCCTACTTTTGTATATCTTTGCAAAAGAATTAAATCATATTAAAGGATGTATCCATACTGATGTTTATACCAGCACAATTTATAATAGCTGGATCTTCAAAATACCATGTGTATCCATCAAAAGATGGATAAGGAAAATATGGTATTTATAAATGGAGAATTATTCTGCCATGAAGAAAGATAAGCCTGAAGAATTCATAGATAAATGGTTTCTACTGGAGAAGATAATGTTAAGTGGAATAAGTTAGACACCAGCTGATATATCACATGGTTTCTGTTATAATGCATTAGTAACTCAGAAATATATACATGTGGCAATGAGTAAAGTGGAAAATAAGTAGGAAGTGGGGAAACATTCAGATGGCTCTTCAAATTACCTATTGTTTCAAAACTATTGTAATATTATGCTAATCTCTTATTTATACTACTAGTTTCTCTGAGTTCATTGGAAAGAATTTTTTATGCTATCATCTGCTTCTTCTTTGTAAAAGAGAATTTTTTGGGACCATGTCCTGTCTTCTGTGTTGAAAATAATGATACACAGTGTATTAACTATTGCTCCTCTTATTTTTTTAAGAAGTTTTGTTTTATTGCTGCATAGTTATTCTGAAAAATGAAGTCAACAGGCAGGAATACTACCCCCTCCCCAAACAGGCAAAGAGTATAAACAGACATTACTAATGGCAATAAACTATATATATATATATATATATATATATGGATGGAAGAAAGGTAAATCAAAACAGTAAGTCTTACTTTTTGCCTCTCACAATAGCAGAATTTTAAAGACTGGCCATTTGCAGTATTCATGAGGCTCAGGTATGGAAATGGAGAAGTATTCTCATTCTCTGCTTAAATCCAAAACCTTCTCAGCATCCTTCAACTCAACTCTCCAAAATCCAAAGTTATATCTGCTTTGTCCCAGGAACTCGATCTTGACGACTCAAAACTATAAAAGCCTGCTCAGATGAGCAAATATTTTAGTACAGGGAATTTCACTGCCAGAAAAATTAATACAGCTCAAATACTGATCAGCAGAGGAAGCTCAGTAATTATAACACTTCCCACATAGCTGTTCACCAAAGGAGTCATCTCTGTGTTCACCGAGCTAGACTCCAGGCTACACTGCACCACTGCACTATTAAGCAGGAAAAAAGAAATCCACAGAACATATTCACTGTTTGGCTCTTCTACTAGAAAAAAAAAAAGCAATATGTCCAATGGTGAGCTGTGTCTGTATATTTGTGTTTGTATGTAGAAGCTTCTGGAAGAAAGCAGACTCAACAGAGCACACCACTGGATAGTGGGACAAGGAAAGGGAAAGAGAGTGCCAGCTTCCTCTCCATACACTTCCATCTGCTTTGATTCATTCAAAACAGTTCGCTGAGGAAAACAAAGCACTCTCTGGAAAGGTGGCCAAAGCAACCGCAGGTTTATGCAGGGTGCCATTGCAAATGCTTCCGAGAGGCCCTGCGGCGAGCTAGTCTTGCCTTTGCCTTCACCAGTGGGGACCAGAGGTTGAGCTCAAAGAAAAATAGCAATCCTACAGCAGGAGATCCTACACACTGGAGGAAGCAACTTCCAGGCCAAGAAAGCCCTTTCCATTCTGTAGGATGAGAGATGGACGGTGCTGGGCTACAAAGAATCTCTAAGCCAGAAGATGGGTCCTGAGCAGGAAGTTAGATTTTGCCAAGAGAAAGGAGAAAGGGGAGGAAAAGTGTGTCCAGGAGGAGAACACACAAGCAGATCACGGGAGGCCGGACAGCCGCCTTGCCCTGGACACCACGAGGCACTGAGAGGCAAGAGGAGTTGAAGACCGGCTGCAGGGCAGAGAGGCTGCTACCCCCTCCCAAGGCAATCCAAGGAAACTGAGCTCAGCTTGGTCCAGTGACATCTTTTTAGGCCCATGCTTACAACTAGGGGCATCTGGAAGACCTAGATGTGAACAGGGCAAATCAGAAAGTGAGGCTTCCCGGATTTCCACTTCCTGTTACCTCCAGCCTGTCCACATCCCATTCTCAGTCTCCTGGGTAGTCAGATCTCCTCATGCCCCCACCTGTCCACAGTACTCAGTCACTATCACTGAAAGGCTCAATGACTTTGCCCTGCTGAGTGACAGATGCCCCATTAGGTGTAAGGACAGCTTAATACTGGAAAGTTAGACAGACCAGGGGCAAATCCTAGCTCTGTCTCTGCCTGGTCAGGGAAAGAGTAGCCCTTGCTAGTCCCAGCCTGCTCATTTGCAAAGCTCAGATGGACAGCAACCTCACTCCTGTGACTTCACTGTGCTTATTTAATGTGTTGAAGGATCATCTGCTCAAAACGTTTGGGTCAGAACTGAGGGGTGTGTGTGTTGCTGTGTTAGACAGTGAGATAAACCAAGTGCCTAAGGCATAAAATTTTGGAGAAATTTGTTTTTAGATCCTAGCAAGAACAGGATCAAATTTTGTATCTCAAATTTTGTATCTCAAGTCTTAGCTTGCTGTCCCTTAGTCTTGGCCCAGATCAAAACAGTGAGTGACTTAAAGGGAAACTGTGAAACATTTCAATTAAATTCCAGCAGAAGCCAACAACAAAACTCCTTGCCTGGAAAGATGTACATAATTAAGGGGGTGAGAAGGACTTAAAGGCAGTTACAATTAGCAACTAACCAGCCCTGGAGCAAGAACTTGCACTTAAAAGGTCCTCCTCTCACCTGCTAATTATCCTGCCCCCTTTCCTGTCACTCTCAAGTCAGCTCTCAACAATTCACCGAGGCTCCTCTCCAAGAAAGCACAGCTGTGTGCTCTCTCTCCAACTCAGTAGGATGAAACTGACTTTTCAGATAAGAAGGCCCTGAGCACTAAGTCCTGTAGAAAGGCATGCAAAGTGAAGATAACACCAAAGCAGGGGCCACCAATGAGGCTGAGGAAGAATGGAGTCACCTTCCTGTTGGAGACAGGGATTCTGGGGAAGTGCCCTGCTGAACTTCATTCAGTGCAGCATTTGCAGGTCTTTGGATGATGCGTTCATGGCTGAGCTAGCCCAGCTCCTAATGACAGACCACAGAAAATGGATCTTTGCAAGCTCTGTCCAGGTTGCTGCAGATGAGATTCAGTCCTCAGTATCTGAAAACATAAGGCTGTACCTGAAGGAGCACAGAAACCAAGACGCTTGGCTGCCAGCAAGAGAGTAGCACCAGCCAGGGTCCAAGAAAGCAACGCGAGGAAGGTTTTTACAAATAGATGATGTGGTCTTGATTCTTGGAGCAAAAAGAAGTGATCTGGCCAGAGGTTTTACAGTGCTTGGTAGGCTTCAAACAAGGCTTCAAGAAAGCCACTCATGTCCCTGCAGTGCTGTGTGGATGGAGACAGATGCTAGCAAAAGTGACAGTAAAGTGAGCTTCCAGATGTAGGAAAAATTGACCTAGAAGACTAGTTCCGGCACTGGACTTACACTTCTGCAGTCCATGCACCCTTATATTCCCACTGAAGTCATTCTGTCCTGAACTCAGTCTCTGACAGTGAGGATCCCTCATCCACAGGTTCTACTTACTCGCTTTGTTAACTATCTCTTAAGAGGTAGGCACTTCATTAGTCACTGGTGAGGCAAGCATGGAAGATAAGATGCTTGTCCTTAAGATGTCATCATCTAGCAGCCCTCAGGCCACTGGTCCTTTTTTCAAAACAGGTCATAATAACAAAACAAAAAAACAGTAAGTTTTAATATATATATTCATTAACTATAGATTCTATATTTATGTTATGCATAATATATGCATTCCAAGACACTTCTTCACTCAGTACAGTGTAGGCAACAAAAACACTAGATATGCCTGGTAGAAGAGAAAAGCGCTAACTTTAGCAAGCCCTGATGTTCTGATTCAATGTGTAGAGGAGGAAAAGGAGGATCATAAAGACAAGAATCATGACAAAGATGATAATTATGATCAGCTAAGTTCTCAGTTTCTTTTCTTGTTCCTGAGGCAAAATATCTGACACTCAAAGTTAAGGGAGGAAAGGTTTATTGAGTTTGCAGTTTGTAGAGGTTTTAGTTCATAGGTGCCTGGATCCAAAGCAGACCAGCGTTGCAGAGGAGAAATAATTCACACTGGGCAGAAAGGAGCCCAGCAGCTACAGTGACCAGCAGGTGGCCAGCTACAAGCAGCAGCCTCTTTCTGTCCCTTATCTTGTATCCAGGTTACCGCTAAGGATAGATGGCATTTGCATCCTTAATCCTAGAATTGCTCCATGAATCAACCACATACCCTAGATCAGTGCTTCTCAACCTTTCTAATGCTGTGACCCCACGATACAGTTCCTCATGTTGCGGTGACCCCAAACCAAAAAATAATTTTGGTGGCTACTTCAGAACTGTAATTTTGCTCTACTTATGATTCGGAATGTAAATACCTGATATGCATTATGTATTTTCCGATGGCTTTAGGCGACCCCTGTGTTTTGGTCATTCGACCCCGCCGAAGTCGCAACAGGTTGAGAACTGCTGCCCTAGATCCAGCCACCTCTGAAAAAAGCTCCACTTAGGACCAAATGAAGCTTTGCGGGGGACATCTAAACACAAGCCATCACAGCTGATATTCATCACATGCTGAATGATGCTGACACACCAACACCACTGCAGAGTCTCTGCCTCTGACTGGCTGTCCTTCAGCAGGAAAGACAAATTTATATGTAATTTCAGCTTCGTGCCCTAAGGATGGTGCTTAATCACTCAGTATGAGAAGCAGCATTCACACCTCTACCCAATTTCAGGCAAGTCAAGGAGACCTTTCTGAAGGAAGGACAGAAACTGAGACATAAAGCGCCTGTAAGCTTTGTCCAGGAAAAACGGAGATAGGATCGGGCCTCTGGGAAACTGTAGCACCCATAAAATGTCTTGTATAAAGGGAAGAGGGAAAAAGTAAAAGAGTTAGGTGTATATTTATTATCTTTGCCCAAGTGTGTACCAACTTGGAATGTGACATGGAGTTCATAGGTGAACATCACGATAAGAAAAAGAAACAAAAAGCAGAACAGTTGATGAGGAAGAAATAAAACTTACTATTCACAGGTCATGATAGTATTTAGAAAATCTTAAGGGATCTATTAAGAAACTGTTTAAAATTAATGAGTAAATTTATTGAAATCCCCAGATACAAAGTTTATCGTTAATGTTACAATTTAGAAGTAGCATTTTACAAATCTAATATATAGTAATAACTTTTCAAAAAGCAGACCCTCTGTAGTAAAAATTATGAAACATTAATGAGAAAAATTTAAATCTTAAATAAAAGGGATATACCATGTTTGTGGTTAGGAAATTCTAAATTTCAAAATTTTATTTTATCACTTTAATTTAAATCAGGGTTGGGGCTATAGCTGAATGGCTTAAGAGCCTGCCTGGCAAGGGCAAGGTCTTGAGTTTGATCCTCAGTACCACAAAAAGAAAGAAAGAAAGAAAGAAAGAAAGAAAGGAAGGAAGGAAGGAAGAAAGAAAGGAAGGAAGGAAGGAAGGAAGGAAGGAAGAAAGAAAGAAAGAAAGGAAGGAAGGAAGGAAGGAAGGAAGGAAAGAAAGAAAGAAAGAAAGAAAGAAAGAAAGAAAGAAAGAAAGAAAGGAAGAAAGAACGAACGAAAGAAAGGAAGAAAGAAAATAAATTCCGGAAGACATTTTGTGAACATTTGCATGCTGATTTTGAAATCTGCATAGAAATGCAAATGACTAAGACAGTAATCTTCAAGGTGATGAATAACACAAAGGCCTTCTACTACTATATATCAGGACCTACTGTAAGGTTACAATAATTAAGAGTGTGGTATTAACACAAGAATAACCAAACTAATTATAGAAACAGAGGATCCAGAAATATCTATTCATATAAGATCAACTGATTTATGATTAAAAAAAAATTATACTACAGAGCACGAGGTAAAGAAAGGGTAGACTTTAAAATATATAGAGCTTGATTAACTAGATCAACAGTGATCACTTATGCCTAATATGAAAATATACAAAAGTCAATTCTAGATGGGATATATTTCCAAGTGTGGAAGATATTAAAAGGAAATATAGAAAAATATGTTTATCACTTTGCATAACTAGTGATTTCTTTGCAGAAACTGATGAAAGCATAGGGTCAGAAATTTTAAAATGCATCACTTGGGTCACCAAAGAATAAATCAACCAAGATTTAGAGAGTGATGAAGGCAGGACAAAGGGCAGAAACCAGACAAGAAAGAGTTCTACAGAGGGAGTTGGGGAAAGTGCAGGAGGGGGAAATAATTTTATATAATTTTAAGATGGAATAAAAGCTGATTCTAGCTAAGCAAGAAAGCTAAGGAAAGTGAAAAGAAGGAAGATGATTGGGATTTGCTTCTTGGAACAAAAAATTAGCTGGTCTTAACTCCTAGAGCTTAGTGAGGAAATTCAGCTCCACAGCACTGCAGCACTGAGTGGATGGAGAGAGACAGGAAAACCACCAAGAATGGGATGAGCTCCCAGGCAAAAGCGACGCCACGAATCTCTTCTGCATACCCACCTGCCTTTATGCTTGCAATTTTGCAGCCTAAGCATGCACATGGACGAGAAGCCAATAAGGGCATTTGTTTCATTCTGTACAATAAAAGTTAATGCCTCAGATTAAACACTTCACTAATTGGCCCTGTGGAAATAAAATATAAGACACTACACATAGATGTCCACAGAAAAAAAAGTTCATTAGAACAAATTACACTGATACATTGTATAATGTGAGTCCCAGACACCGAAAGGAGAGGGCTCTGGGTGTTCTCAGGTAAGGGGTGGCCTGATCTGATGAAGATTTTAGGTAGGGAGGTTCTTTAGGCCATGCTGTGGAGGAAGCATTTATTTTACAAATAGCATGCTGCATCTTCTAGTGGCCTTCAGAGCAGTTTCTGAGGAGAAAATGGGTCATAACACCTGCAAGAGACTGACAGAGCTGCTTAAATGAAACAAGCTACAGTATGTAGATGAGTTCACCTCTCCGGTGTTCTGGTGCTTACTGATTTCTCACCTAAGCTTTCACTTGGTGTCACTTCTCGAGGACAGTCATGGGAAGGAATGCACTGCCCGAGTTTCTCTCTGTGTAGCAGCTTGAGGTTTAATCTTCAGCACCTGGTACGGTTAGGCCTCTTTGGCAGCCAGGAAAGAAATGCTCCATAAATCTAGATGCCAGCCTTTCTGCAGCTCTTAAGGTTGCAAGAAAAGAAATGTCGAGTCTTGTCCCTGCTGATGAGCATGCTGGAAATGATAGATTTTCCTGCACTCTGTTCTCCCACAGGGAATGAAGTGCCCTAACTCAGTACACCAGGCAAACGGACACTTGAGCAACCTGCAGGCTATGTGGCAGAGCCAACTGGGCCTCTGAGATGGTGCACTGCTCAGTCTCCCTGAAAAACAGATGGAACAGATAGGTAACTACATGACCTAGTCAAGAGGGCAAAGGCAGTAGTCCCTGTCCCCTCTAGACCTAGTCCTAGAAATGTCCCATATCTATTTCTCCTCCTTTAACTACCCTGATGGAGACAGCTCAGTGGCCTTAGAAGCCATGCACTGACTATAGCAGAGCCCCAAATTGGAAGAAAAAAAAAATCCTAGATTTCTGAATCATTCCTTAGGGAAGCTGTCAACCAATCAACAATCCCCGCTTTCAATTTTACAGGAGTGACAAATAATCTAAGAAATCATTATGCATGATAGACTGAGGACTTGCTTGGCATAGCAATTAGTGTTGTCTTTTTATTTTTATTTTATTTAATTGTTGACAGTGCACTCCATAGTTCAAGCTGGCCTTAAGATCATTATATAGCCTAGGCTGGCCTTGAACTCACAGCAATCCTCCTGCCTCAGCCTCCTGAGTACTGGCGTTGCAAGTGTGCACCACTATGCCTGGCATTAGGGCTGTTTTAATTGATGCCAAATGTTCTTGTGCAATGACACAATTTCTTGTGTGCCTAGAAAGCTTGAATGATTCAGTGGCTACAGCAGTGAAGTCCAGACTACTCTAGATGAGTCAGAATTGGACAAAAGAACAAAACAAAGGGACCATGCAAATACATATAGTTTCGAAGGAGAATTCCCATTTGTTATGGTTTGTGTATAGGTGTCCCCCCAAAAACCTCATGTTGTCACTGGGCTGCTTCTGGAATTTGTAATTGATTATTGTGGGAAATGGGTGCTGCCCCTCCCTTGGGACAGGTGATTTGCATTTCAGTGTAAGCTCGAAAGTTAGCTGCTTCAGCAGCTGCTAGCTCTCTCAGCGCTCTTGCTCTCTGCCTGCTGCCATGGAAGGTTGCCCTCTGTCATGTGCCAGTCTGCTTTGGAGCCAGCTGAATATGGACTGAAACCTCTAGTAACTGTGAGCTAAATAAGCCTTTCCTTCCTTCATTTTGAGTGTCGAATGTTTGTCCCAGCAGCGAGAGAAGAGTAACTAAGACACCATTCACTCAACTGGATGAGGCAGAGAGGTAACAGGATAATGGCAAGGTCTGCAATCAAGTTATCACAGTATCATTCACAGGGAAAGGCTGCAGGGTGAGGGATGTCTAAGCCAAGTCACAGGGGCCAGGTAGAGATGGTGAGGAGGACGCTGCAGGACAAGAAAGCACTAAGTTACAAAGCTGGAAGGTTAGACTAGCTGAAGTGTAGCCAGGAGCCATGCTGCAGAGGTACATGGGTATTAAGGAAGTGCCTGTGACATCCCAGGGAGACCTTCCTCCTCCTGCAGAAACTGTGATCAGGCTGGAACTCAAAGAACTTGTTTGAAATGTGCCTGTAGCAGAGCACAGGCTAGAAGTCACCAGCAATAAGACCCCCAGGCAGGAGGGCAGCTACAGGGAATTTGTCCAGGGCCAGGGAGGGTGGCTAAACTCCTGCGCGGAGCCTACCTCCCGGCAGCCTTCAAGGTGGCAGCAGCTCCCCCTGCTGGACGCGAACTGCAAAGGACAGTTGCATCCAGGGCTGAAAAGCCATCTAGAGCCCTGGTTAAAAATTCCCCTCCAAGTCGGGTGTGGTGGCGCTCGCCTGTAATCCCAGCACTTGGGAGGCTGAGGCAGGAGGATTGGTGTGAGCTCGAGACCAGCCTGGGCTACAAAAGTGAGCTCAAGGCCAGCCTGAACTGCATAGCGAGACCCTGTCTCAAAAAGACAAAAAAAAAAAAAAAATTCCCCTCCATGACTGTAATGATACGCTGCAAACGTGTACTAACAAAGATATTTTAACTCTAAGAAAAACTCCTGAGTTAAACGGGCCTCAGTCTCCAAACCTAGAACCCTTTGTTCATAGGTATGAAACATACAAGAGATTTTACCTCTTGAGTTCCATTTTTCCCATTCGTTACAATTGGCCTAGTAGTGTCCTCAAAGAATGCACTGCAGGAACTATTCAGCACGAAAGCGAATCAACTGTGCTCAAAGCACAGTCCCAGGCACATAGCAAGTGTTCAATAAATCGCCTCTTTTGGCATTCTGACCTGTACTATGGAAAAGCAGCTGACCTAATAAGAGAGCCCGAGCATACGCTAGCAATGAAGAAGCCGCTATCATCTGGCCCGGCACAGCCCACCTGAACTCTCTGAGGGCCCCACGGCTTACACACCTCAAATCTATCATCTGCTGTTTTGTGACCTCCCATGGCTGAGTTTCCAATAAAGCAATGTTGTACAAGGTTGCACACTGCACAACACCTTCCCTCACCAGTCTCTAAACCCAGCGCCTCCCACTCCGGTATGTTCATGTGTCTGTTCCTCCGGTTTTTTCCGTCTTCGGTTGGCCCATCTGGCCCTCAGATACTGGTGGGTCTCCTGAAATCCTGCTGAGAGATCAATCCTGAAAGCCCAGCGCGACACCGCGGCCCGCAGTAATGAGCGGCCTCGTGCCAAGAAAGTGCCATCTCGAGCGCTCATTGATCCTGCCCACCCCAGCTTGGCGGCGGCCAGGAGCTAATGGGTTCTTAAAGGTGAGCTGATCCTGGATGCTCTCAGAGGCCCCGCAAGGCATCCCTGGCGACCGGAAGAGCTGAGACGTGACCACGGGAGAGGCAGCTCACTCTGCCAGCATTCCCAGGGCAGGCAGGCGGCTGTGTTTCTTTCCCCTAGGGCTCCCAGGAACAGCAAGCAGCGAGCAGCGGCATCTGTACCTGCTTAGCGGTGGCCAGCATGTGGGCCCGCCAGCCTGCGACAGGCCACTCAGCGGGCCAGCATTTGAACTGTAAACAGCCATTTGACAGATGACAGGATTTGCTGGAGCTGAGTCAGAAAGAAAACACTGGGGTTGAGGCCTACGGAGCAGAGATTCTCACAGCAAGGGGCTAACAAAATTGGGCCTGGAAATGACAGGAAGCCAGGGCACAGGGGCTCCGAGCGCTGAGCAGGGAGGGGGCTGTCTTTGTGACAGCCTGGAATCATGCGTGGCCTGCATTTGCTCAGCACTTTAACCACCCTAACTGCGGCCTCCAGCAGGCCCCACTCCACTGCCCACTCTTAGCAACTGATTTCAAAGAGCAGCTGTTTTATTATTTTTGTTGTTGCTATGATTTTATCCTCAGTGTAATTACCAAAAAATTTGAAAATCAAACTAAAAAATGCATCATTGTTAGCCAATGACTTTGACTTTTTCTTTCTAAATAATGGGCACTTTCTTTTATATTTTTTAAATTGCCCTTTAAGTTGCTGATGTTTCGGAGGGGGTGGGTGCAGCTGATTTAATTGCACGGAGCTGTATATCATATTTTCTCTCTCCAGAGATTTCATTATAGGCCTGAAACCAGAGAATTGCGCTGCCACCCCTTGCCTGCTCTTCCAGCTATTTCTGGTTTTTAATAATTATTCATTAATTGCATACTATGATAAGATCCTCACTGTTTTGAAACATTCTCCCTCTGGCCTCCGTACTATTAAAGACCCTGATTGCCTGCCAAGAGCGTAAAATTAAAAATCAAAGTGCTACCTCTGAAAGGTTTAATACGTGCCACACTGAAAGAGTTTTTGCGGCTTACAGCCATTTTATGGCATCAGCAGCTCGAGGGAAAGTGCAGCTCGAGGTTGAAATTGTTCTCTTTTGAAGCATAAGTCAACAGGACCAGTACTGGGGGAATTTTTTTCACAGATGTTATCACCTTTGGATGAGCAGCTTGTTCCCCCAGATAAAATTTGCCTCTTGCTGATGTCAGATCTCAAGGATAACTTTAGAACGCAGGAGGGAACCTCCCTCAGGTTCTCTAAATTATAGACTAGCATCAATTTAAAAGGGTAGGTCCCACTCAGACTGGGCCCCAGGGTCATTATAAATAGAATCCCAGACATCCCTTGCAAAGCCTAGAGCTACCCCACCTTCTCCCCGCACCCTGTAACTCTGGATTTCATACTCCTTATGAGGAAAGCAAGACACTGACTTTATGGTCAACCCAATAAACTTTACACAGCGGTTGTTCATTCGGTAAAAGATGAGTGAATGAATATAGAAACTTAGCCAAATACAGGAAAAGGACAAACTAGAATTTCTTTAAAACAGAACAACAAAAAAATCTTGCAAATTTTGCAATTACAAGCTAATGCCTAAGATCCAAAATGATACTGCAATTATCTTTTCATGCGGATGCTCCCTATTTCCTTTTCATTAAGGGAGAGCTCTGATCCACATCGTCCCCAGCTTTTCAGTAAGTGTCTCAAACTGAAGAATTAGTGGAGAAAATATGCATCCAGTCCAGACCTAAGTGCCACCAGACTGTCTTGGCTGACAGTGGCAAACCACTGCCTGGTGAGGGAGCAGCAGGGCTTTCTGCCCTTGGAATCCTCCTCTGCATTCCCTGCTGCCTTCTTGGTAATAGAGAGCTTCAAGAAAGCTGGGCCCCCAGGAATGGCTTTGTGGCTTAACTGCGTCACTTGGGGTAGGCAAAGAACAGAAATAGGATATGGAACAATTCAGAGCCCGAGCATGGGACTGCAGAACAAGAAGTTACTCACTGAAGACCCTTTATTAAATTTGAATTGTTCAAAGCTCAGCCACAAACAAAAAAATTCTAGCACTTGAAACCCTTCTTGTCTGTCCCCCACAAACTCCCTACAGGAAAAGGAGTTGACTGAGCTCTGAACCTGTCTGGTCTTGGCTCTCCTCTGCTGCCAGCGCCCTTCCCGCTCAGCTGTGCTTTCCAAATGTGCTTTCCCAAAGCTGTTCCCAATCTTTCCCCAACTCAACTTCAAGCTCTCTGAAGAGGAAACCCTTCCTTCAGGTGTTCTTCCTGCTCCCAGCAGCGTGACAGCTGGGCTGAAGGAGGATCTACTGATAAATAGGCCACCGTGACTCCTACTACCATGTCTTTGTTTTGGAAGTTTAGAGGAGCAGACACATCCTGTAGGAGTGTCGAAGTTGTCAAAGCCCAGGAACGTGGATTCAAATGCAACAGGCACAGTGAACTCACTGTCACATGCACTGCATTTGAACTGCCTATTGCTGCCTAATAAATCATCCAGAACCTCAGCAATTTAGCACACAACCATTTACATTTTCTATCTCATGTTTGTGGGGAGGACCCGGGCCCGCCTTGATGGGTCTTAGGATGCATTTGCTGGCTCCTCAGGCTGCCTCATCTGGCCTGTTTAGTGGGCTGAATTTAGCTCCCTCTTGAGTCTTGCCCTTGGTGGGCATGGCTGCGGTGCCAGGAGGGAGACACTGTCTCTTGGCCTTTCAGAGACTCACTGCCCCCTCTTCTGGGTAGCCTCCCCACATGACCTCCTGAGCAGTGTGCTCAGATGTTGGACCATACCTAGCTTCTCAGGGAGCCAAGAAGGCACAAAAGGGGAAGCAGCTGGGCTTTCTCGAGCTTTAAGCCCAAGACGGACATGGCATCGTTGCTGCTTCATCCTGCTGGCTGAACGGTATGATCAGCCTGGTCCACATTTGTGAGGGAGGAAATAGACACAGGGTGAAAACCCAGAGCCAGCACAGAAATAGTAGAAGGTCTGCGACTGCATTAATGAGATTCACCTGTGAGCAAGGCATTAAATTTCAATTATAAGTTAATGAAAGCGCAGGAGTTTAAGAATTCCACCTAAGTTCTCAACACCCCTAAATTCTATGCCTTAAGCTCCTGTGTGAGCTGAAAGAGCACAAGAAAAGAGCTGAGGCACTCACTGTAAGGCACAAGATGACTGGCACAGCAGGACACATCCAGGTGGCTGAGTCTGGGGTCACAAACTCCAGAGCAGGCTGGAGCCAGGTGCTGGAGAAGGGAAGGGG
>PVJA010039516.1:0-19101 GCA_004027025.1 Myocastor coypus | reverse complement strand
AGACCCTAAAAAAAAAAAAAAAGCAACTAAAATACAGAATTTCTCTGGGTGTGGTGGCGCACGCCTGTAATCCAGCACTTGGGAGGCTGAGGCAGGAGGATAGGTGGGAGTTTGAGACCAGCCTGGGCTACAAAAGTGAGCTCAAGGCAGCCTCAACTGCATAACGAGACCCTGTCTCTAAACAAAACAAAACAAAACAAAAACAAACAAAATACAGAATTTCAAAACAAGGTGATAAGAAATTAAGGGTGGCTACTGTATTGCATACTGTTACCTTCAAAGTACTTGCTCAGATTACTAGATATAGGCATGCAAAATTGACCAAACATTTTTTTTTTGTGTGGGACCAGGGTTCAAACTCACAACCTTGCACTTGCCAGGCAGGCACTTGTGCCACGGAGCTATCTCCTCAGCCCCTAACCGAACAATTAAGGCATTGTCTTGGTTACTTTTCTCTCATTGCTGGGACAAAATATTTGACACCAAAAATTAAGAAAGGAAAGGTTTATTTAGCTTTACGGCTTGTGAAGGTTTCAGTCCATAATCAGCTCATGCCATGGCAGAGTGGCACATGGCAGAGGGCAGCAGCTCAAGGTGGCAGAAAACAGCAAAACAGCAAGAGCAAAGGGGCTAGGGATATAGCTCCATGGCAGCTCCGTGGCACAAGTACTTGCCTGGCAAGTGGCAAGTGCAAGGTCGTGAATTTGAACCCCGGTCCTGCAAAAAAAAAAAAAAAAAAAAAAAAAAAAATAGCAAGATCAAAAAGGGAGGAACAGCAGTGGCCGAGAGCAAGCCTCTCTCCCTCCCTTTATTGCGTTCAGGCTGTCCGCCCCAGGGCAGGAATAGCACTCACACACATAATCCCAGCAGCATTCATACCCCTAATCCCAGCACTGGATCATGAATCTATCACAAACTCTAGATATCTCCGGCTCCAGTGACTTCATGAGGCTTTGGTGGACATCTAGACATAAACCATAACAGACATTAACTGTTCCTTTCAAGAAACCAATAGAAATTGTAATACAATTACCTTAGCTATCGTATACATACATACATACATACATACATACATACATACATACATTTCCCTTCTTTCGTTTTACCAGTGACTTCCTTGTCTTGTCCAAAAGCATGTTCCTTCTCATATCTTTTTGTTTGGTTAATATGTGTAAAATATAGATTGAGACCTTTAAATTTTGGGGCATCATTCGGTAATAAACTCTGCCAAAGGATCAAAGTGATATCAAGGTAGCTGAAGTTGGTGGAAGCCTTAAGTTTTAAGGATCTGGGTTGGTACAGCTGAATTATGTAGTCTTTTAATTACAGAGAACAGGATTAGGTAGTTTTAATAATATAGAATAGATACTGATATAAAATAGATGTCTAATTATTACAGAGTAAAAACATCAATGTATATAGCGAAAGTTTACACAAATGAATCACCAAATACATAAAATGTGTTTTATAGGTTAGTAGACCACAACTTTTTTTCTTGCTCCACTGTACCCCATAAAAATGAGTCATGATGACCCTAGTGAAATATGGAATGGGGAGGAAACACACTAATAAAGAGCGTTGCACTTTGAACACTTTTTCACTCTGAAAAAATGCCCAAGATAGTACTTAATGCCATTTCTTATATTTAAAAAGTCATTCTTTTAAAGTATAGTTTTTCCTCATAGTCTTAGGGAATTTTTCTATTTTCTGTATTTGGAGATTTAAGAAACTTTTAGTTTATGCCATACAAAGAAGAATAAATATACTTTTAATTATGTTTGTTTAGACCAACACAATGATTTGAATATACTTATCCTTTTGCACTCCACTGTGTCTTCCTTCTTGTGAAGCAATAGACCCAAGCCGGTGCATGAGGCAGCCACGTGATGGAGACATGCTTAGCATGCTTTTGTAATTACCCAGTTACATTTAGCTCATCATGTATATGGCTTTATTTACTTACTTATTTATTTATTTTGTGGTGTAGGGGATTGAACTCAGGACCCTGAGCTTGCCAGGCAAGCACTTATTCTACTGAGCTATCTCCCTGGCCCCCATCATATATCTGGCTTTAGTCTGAAATACTTTTCTAAATTCTTTGATAGTTGACATCATAAGATTTTATATTTATTTATTTATTTGTTTGTTTATTTGTTTCTTTATTTATTTGTATGTGTTTAGTACAGGGTCTCACTGCACAGATCGGCCTTGTGGTGATTATCCGTTTTCAGCCTTCCAAGCTGTGGGAATGCAGGCCTGTGCCACCACGCCCAGTCTCAATTAACCCTCTTTGCTTCAGGGGCGGGGCTGGCATGGCATGCAGGGGATTAATGCAGTTTCTTGCAACTGCCTAAGCAGGTACTTTAATCTGCTGAGTTATCTGGTCAGCCCTCACTAGATTTTATTTTGAATAAAAAGCAGAGCATACTCTGAATAAGAAGTAGATTTTACTCTTTCATAATATCAAAATTAAAAAATTAAGTCACATTTGTATCCATAGCAATACTAAGAACTTTCAACTATAATTACTTAGATTATCCACTGGGCATGGTGGCACACACCTGTAGTCCCAGCACTTGGGAGGCTGAGGCAGGAGGATTGGTGGGAGTTCAAGACCAGCCTGGGCTACAAAAGCGAGCTCAAGGCCAGCCTGAACTGCAGAGCGAGACCCTGTCTTGAGAAGAACCCCCCCAAAAAATTACTTAGGCTAAAGGAAGTTAATTCATTGCTTTTGACTTTGAGATTAATATTTATTTATTTATTTATTTATTTTGAGATTAATATTTAGAATTAGGTAAAATTATGGGCAAATCTTTAAATGGTTTACAATTTTAAAATTTTTGTGGTTCTCTTCAAATAGTTTCATTTGGTTATTTGAAATTTAAGGAGCTTTTTTTTTTCAAAAATGAGATGGAACTGTAGCTGTGTTTTTTCATTTAGAATTAAAGTTTATTATATGACTTTTGACAAAATACTTATACATTACGCCAGCATAGCTCATATCATGTGCAGTAACTAGGACAACTGAATCAGTTGCAGTAGTGCCTGAGAAATCTAAAAAATGTATATCTGTTTCAACTAAAGGCAACAATAGCATAGCCGGAAAGTGTCCAAACCTTGAGAAAGGATTTATGAAAGAAGATGCAAGGAAGAGATTATAAAATTCATGAGCCAGGCGTGGTGGCGCACGCCTGTAATCCCAGCACTCGGGAGGCTGAGGCAGGAGGATCGGTGCAAGTTCGAGACCAGCCTGGGCTACAAAAGTGAGCTCAAGGCCAGCCTCAACTGCATAGCGAGACTCTGTCTCAAAAAGACAAAAAAAAAATAATAATAAAATAAAATTCATTCTTACATAAATCATAGGCTCATGCTATGATTAGTAATTAAACATTGATTTTTAGCAAAGATTTTCATGTATTGCAGGTTTTTGGGGAGATATTTTATATTATTTGCTGTGCTATATTTTGGGAATAATGTGTTGGTTTATTTCTAGTATTCTTGAGCATTCAGCTTCTGTCCTGACAAACAAGCAGAATCAAACTATGGAATGGGAAAAGAGGTATAAAAATGTCTTAGTCCTTATATATTTAGTTTTTCATAATGAGAATTGACTTTTGATACAGGCTTTGGTGAAAAGATGATATAGATGTCATGTAACTAGACAATTTAGACAGGAAAGGTATCACAGCATAAATTGAATTTATCTTTGATATAAACAAAACCGAACTCCTGACTAAGTATAGAATAATACATTCATTTGCCGTTTATCACACTGTACTGTATACTGCCGAGAATATTGTGTTTCTACGCCATTACGTTTTATTTTGTTCCTGTTTACATTTTTTTTAAATTTAGTACAAGGTCTTCAGAGTCTACAAGGTCTCACTACATAGATTGGACTCATAGTGATCCTCCTGTTTTCAGCCTCCCAAGTGCTGGGATTACAGGCATGCACCATCATGCCCAATCTCAATCGCTGTCTCAGTATGCCCCAGGGGCAGGGCTTTCACAGCAGGTCCAGGGATCAAATCCTAAGCAGGTGCTTTAATTGGCTGAGCTGACTGGGGAGATAGCTCCGTGGTACAAGTGCCTGCCTGGCAAGTGCAAGGTCGTGAGTTTGAACCCCAGTCCTGAAAAAAAAAAAAAAAAGTTTGGCTGAGCTATTTGGCCAACCCTACATTTGATTACTTTCAATTGGGATGCTATTAAATTCTTCTCTACAAACACATGATCTAAGTCCACGTGTATGACTTCCCAAGAACCAGAGAGCTTGTCCTAATCTTTTTGGTGGTTAGAGAATTCACAGCAAGGCTAGGGATATATAGCTCCGAGGTACAGTGCCTATTTGGCAAGCATGAAGTTCTGAGTTTCAGTCCTAGTACCAAAAAAGTGAACTTGAGTCTTAAGTCACTCCTACTGTAGTGTAAGGTTCACAGGCTAGGAAGCCATATAGGAGTCTATACAGATTTAAAATTTCTGGAAAACTTAGTTCTTTTTCCCATCTTGCAAGATGCTGGCCAAAAAAACCTGAGAAGCCAGACTCTAAAGAGAGGAAACCCGAAACCAAGAAGGCTGCTGCCAGTAATATTGGTAAAAAGGGTTAAGTGAAGACAAAAACGTCCAAGAAGAGGCAGCCCCACTGCAGCAGAAATCCTGTCCTGGTCAGAGGAATTGGTAGGTACTCCCAATCTGCTACATATTCCAGAAAGAGAATGTACACAGCTGCTAAATCAAAAGTTGAGAAGAAAAAGGAGAAAGTTATTGCTATGATCACAAAACCAGTTGGCGGGAATAGGAATGGAGGTACCCGGGTGGTTAAGCTTTGAAAAATACCTAGATACTATCCTACTGAAAATGTGCCCCAAAAGCTCTTGAGTCATGACAAGAAACCCTCCAGTCAGCATATGAGGAAACCGTGAGCTAACATTGCTCCTGGCACCATCTTGATAATCCTCACCGGGTGTCACAGAGGCAAGAGCATAGTCTTCCTGAAGCAGTTGGACAGTGCCCTGCTACTTGTGACTGGGCCTCTTAGCTTTAATCGTGTTCCTCTACGAACAGCATTCCCGAAATTTGTCATTGGAATCTCTACAAACCTGATATCAGCAAAGTGAAAATCCCCAAACACTGCACTGATGCTTACTTCAAGAAGAAGCTGAGAAAACTCAGACACCAGGAGAGCGAGACCTTCAGACTGAGAGAGAGAGATATCCCAGATTTCAGAGCAGCACGAGGTGGATCAGAGAGCAGTGGACTCATGAAATTTGGGAACAAACAAAGCTCTTCCTCAGCTCTGGGGCTAGTTGTGATCCATGTTTGCTCTGACAAATGGAATTTATCCTCATAAATTACTGTTCTAAATTTCGTACTAAGAACCTAATTAAATAACTGATGCATTAAAAAATAAAAATAAATAAAATTTCTAAATTTGGTGTATACCCATTACATGTTTACATACTATTCTTAGGGTTTTATCCTCACAGTAACATTAGTTAATACTATATTAGCACTGTTAGTGTTAATATAGTATTACAAACTTAATTCTTTTCACAATTTTTGTTGTACACAATTTGAATGAGAGTGAAGTCAATGATGATCTTACAGGGAAATTGGATAAATTCTCTTCAAGTTTGGTTTATGACAAGAATTGTGGAAAGAATTGAGTCTGTGAATGGAGATACCACTGCATTTTCATTCTAAGAGGAGCAGACTGAGATTCAGAAATGAGCAGAAGTTGCTCAAGGTCATATAGCTTTTAAAGAGTAAAAGCCCATATTCAAATCTAGATTTCTCTGAATCAAAAACCCAAATCTTAACATATGGTGACAAGACCACTTGCTTCTTCCAAATCCGCACATGCCACTGCCTTTTTCCAGATAAGCCCCCCCCCCATTCAGATGGAACACGTTTTCTCCCACACCAGTTTCTTTTCCTATAGAATCTATCCAAGTGAATGTGCCACTGTTAAATAAGTACTCATGTCAGCACCTTTAACATGATTTGAACAGCTCTCTTCCTTATGTACCTGTCTCAGTCCAGCCAATCACACAAAATTATAGCTTCTTAGCACTATTTATATCCACCAAGCCTCTCCATTCCTATTATAGTTGTGTTGGTTCAGGCTCCATTTTCCATGTAGGTTACTGTAACAGTCTCCACATATAACATTTGCCTATCTTTAAATCTATGCATTATGAATTGTTTTGCTGCTTTTTTTTTTTCAATACTGGGGATTGAACTCAGGACCTTGTGCTTGCAAGGCAAGCACTTGTTCTACTGAGCTATCCAGCCCAAAGCAGCATCTTTTTTAAAATTTAACTTATTTTTTGAACTGTTATGTTTCTAAAGCACAAGTCTGATAGTATGACTCCCACTTAGCTCTGCAACTTTTATGATAAAGCTTAAAGTGCTTTGCCTATGCTGTACAGTTTAAGTGTGTTTCTGCCTCCTTTCATCCTTAAGAGTCTCAGCTCATGTATCCCTCCCCTACCAACACCCTTTGAGTTTAGAACAGAATGTTCTTACTCTAGCGTGATTTCTTATCTCTGTGTTGTATGTCCTTGTCTCTCAATTTGCCATTACTGCTTCCTGTCTTTACTTACTCTTTTAAAATTCAGTTGTGAGATGGATAGGACTATGCCTCTCTTTGTATCCCTCTTCCCTCTTGTCTCTGTCTGTCTTATATTTGTCTGTGTCCATGTCAGTATCTCCATCTCTGTCTCCATCTCCCCTCTCTCCGCTCCCTCCCCTCCCCTCTATCCACTCCCTCTCTCCCTGTCTCGGTCTCCCCTCTCTCCACTCTACTCTTTTCCACTGTCCCTCTCTCCCTCTGTGTCCCTCTCCCCTTTTTCCCCTTTTGTCTCCCCTTTCTCCCCATCCCCCCTGCACTCTCCCTGTTTCCTCTCTCCCCTCTCTCTTCTCTTCCTCGCTCCCTTCTCCCTCTCCCTTCTCCCCTTTCCTGCTTTTGTAAGGGCAAGCACTACCACTGAGACACATCACACACACCCCAGGTTTCTTTGACATTGTGGAGCAAACCCAGGGCCTTATAAACACATGCTAAGCATGCACTCCAGCACTGAGTTAGTTTTACCTATATCTCCCATCTCAAATTTTAGTTAATTAGCTCTAACCCACATTGTCTCCTTTTGACTACTAATTCTACATTTCAATTTTTAGATTTTTTTAAAAGTTCCTGTTGTTTTTTTAGTTCCTTTCACTCTCATCTAAGCTTCCTCTCTAAATTCCTATCTTTTTCTTGAGAAAACTCCAGTTGCTGAAACTTTAGAGCTGTGATAGTCAATCCTAGCATTTTCTTTATATAACTTACTTTTTTTGCTAACAGGGTAATCACCTAGCTCATTTAATAACAAAACCAAAAGTTATTTCTTACTGACTACAAGAATAATATAGTTGATGTTGAAATACTGGAAAATTTAGCAAACATTAAAAAATCGCCTATTGTCTTACTCCCTGGAATTAACAAGTCATATTATTTTGATATTTTCCCTTGTAAACCTTGTAATGTTTTATGTTGCTATGACAAACTACCGGAGACAGAGCAACTTTTAAGGAAAATGGATTTATTTAGCTTATAGTTTTGGAGGTTTAAGAGCATGGTGCTAGCTTCTGTTTGGCTCTGTTAGGAGCTTCATGAAATGACATCATAGTAGCCAGAGCATTTAGGAAAGAGATCACATGACAGGAAGCCAGACAGATTTAGAGGTCAAGCTTGGACTTAAACTCAGGCTCATTTTTTTAGCAACCCATTCTCTTGAGAACTAATGAAAAAGTCCCACAAAACTACATTAAGCCTTTACAAGAGCAGTGCCTTATAACCTACTGCCTTGAGCTACACTCCACCTTTTTTTTTTTTGGCAGGAAGAGGGTTCAAACTCCTGACCTTGCACTTGCCAGGCAGGCATGTGTACCATGGAGCTATCTCCCCAGCCCCACCACCTTTTAAAATATCTCAGAATCTCAACACTGCCACACTGAGAAACTTTTTAACACAAGAGTTTGGGAAATATACTCGGGTCATATTCAAACTTGCATACTTTTTCTATATGTGTGCACAAATAGTTGTTTATGTGTATGCATGTGCATATATACACATTGTGGAACTGTATACCCTGTAGTTTACTCAGCCCTTCTACATAGATGTATAATAGGCATGTCAAAATACTTTCCAAAACCACTTAAAAAAAAAGATAGGATTTTGCTATGTAGTGCAGGCTGGCCCTGAATTTACTATGTAGTCCAGGCTGGCCTTGAACTCATAGAGTTCCTGTCTAAGATTCTGTGTCCTGGACTTTTATGTGCCTACCATAGCCAGCCAGAACCATACCATTTCCTTGCTTGTTATAGGTTCAAAATTTAAATCTGATGTTTTTTCACTTTTCAGAATGTCAACTCCATTTTTCTAGTCAATTAACTCAAAATCCCCAGAGTGATCCTTAATTTGTCGCTTTCATACCACCTGGCTAATCCATTAGCAAATCTTACTGAGTACGTTCAGACTTTCCAGAATTTGATCATGTCTTACCAGTGTCAGCCCTGCCACCCCACTTCTAGCCATCTCTTATTTGAATTATTACAGTAGCCTCCTAAGGTCATCTTTTTAGTATTTCTGCTTTTTTTTTTTTTTTTTTTAATTTGGTAGTAGGTATCGAATCCAGAGTTTTCTCAGTGAACTACATCCACCTGTTTTTAAAATTTTTTTTTAAATCCAGGCACGAAATTTCTTTATTTGAAGGAATTAAAGAACTTAAGTAGGGCCCGGCAGGATGGGTCAATGGTCTAAAGTGCCTGCTTAGAAAAGCTTGGGCAGCTGCAGGGACTGCGGTTCAATCCCCGGCACCACATGCTGTGCCAGCCCTGCCCTTAGGGCAGGCTGAGCCAGGCATAAAAATAAATAAATAAATAAACAAACAAAAGTTCTGAAACAAGAAAAAAAAATAAAAAAATTCTTTAAAAATTAAAAAAAAAAAAGAACTTAAGTAGATGTTCTGGTACGGTTTATAGAAAAGGTTAAGGTAGCCCCAACATGCATATGCTTTCTTGGTGACATTAGCTGTCACTGGCACTAACCTCCAGGGTATGCTTGTCAAAGAGGTACTCTGCCATGCCGGACTCAGGGGCTCCCATCTTGCGCAGGTTGGTCACGTGGTCACCCAGCTCTTTGATGGCCTTTGCCTGCTCGTCCAGGTAGTGTGTCTCAATGAAGTCACACAGATGGGGGTCGTTCTTATCAATGGTCAGCTTGTGTGGCTCCAGGAGGGACTGGTTCATGCTCTGCTCCAAATGCAGCGCACACTCCATCGCATTCACCCCTTTCTCCCAGTCATCGCGATCTGCTTTCTTGATGTCCTGGAGGAAGATCCGGCTGCCACGCTGGTTTTGAAGCTTTGTCAGCTTCTCAGCGTGTTCTCTCTCCTCATGGTGAAGAAAGTATTTGGCGAGGTTCTTCAAAGCCACATCGTCACGGTCAAAGTAGTAAGACACGGACAGGTAGACGTAGGTGTAGAGCCCCACGTTGATCTGGCGGTTGTTGGCGGCCTTGGTGTCCTGATGGTAGTGCGTGATGGTAGTTCTGGTGCACCTGCGAGGGCGAGGCTGTCGTCATGGCTGTGGCGGGCGCGGCGGGTTGGGCTGCTGCAGCGGTTCCGGCGGCTTCGAGGGCGTTGAAGGCCGGGCTCCGTTCAAGGACTACTGAAGCAGGAGACCGTAGTGACACTTGATGGAGAACCTGTTTTTTAAGTTTTTAATTTGAGATAAGGTCTTGCTAACTTACTAAATTGTCCAGTTCGGATTGAGCTTGAGATCCTCTTGCAACAACCTACCAGAATGGTGAGATATAGGCACGAACTGCTACACCAGATTTGTGGCCCTTGCATTTTAAAATAAGAATTTGGAATATGCAAACCCACAACTAATGGAAATGATTATCTGTTGGTGGTATTAGGCAACATGCAAACTTGTAGAAATTACTTGGAAAAGATTCTGGGGACTTAGATTTTAAAAGAGGAATAAGTTTTTTCAAACCTCTGGATAGCTTTGTACTGGTAGTGATCTGAAGAACTACTCTCCAAGGTCCCTGGACACTTCTAGCAGTCAGCATGAGACTGAGTCATTACAACCATACAGAAAAGTGATGAATTATGAAGAAATGAGTTGGCAAGACATACAGGTACAGTTGAAAGAGCATGACCCTTGAAGTTAGGTAAATTTGAATCCAAGTCCGTTTAGCACCTAACTTGTTATAAGGCTTTGGAAAAAATTTTAAATCAGGGCCCAGCAGGATGGCTCAGCGGTCTAAAGCGCCTGCTTAGGAAACCTTAGGCAGCTGCAGGGACCGTGGTTTGATCCCTGGCACCACGTGCTGCACCAGCCCTGCCCTCAGGGCAGGCTGAGCCAGCCATAAAAATAAATAAACAAACAAAGAAAGGTTCTGAAACAAGAAAAAAAATAAAATAAAAAATAAAAAAAATTTTTTTTTTTTTGGGGGGGGACCAGGGTTCAAACTCAAGACCTTGCACTTGCCCAGCAGGCACTTGTGCCTCGGAGCTATCTCCCCAGCCCCAAAAAATAAATTCTTAAAAAAATTTTAAATCAGCCTTAGTGCCTAGAACCTAAGTGCTTAGTAAATTTTGGTTTTCCAAGTATTTCTGCTTGACTTTCTTCATATAGAGTGGTAGATTAATGATCAGAATTCAGCTGAAACTTCTAAGGAAGCCTTTGTGCGACTCGCTGTGCATTACCTTTCGCCCTTACTCCGCTCTGTGAACCCTACCCTTTCCTCCTTGGCTCCCAGTTCTGTCCCTTAAATTAAGAAAATGTCTGGGCTCTGCTGTAGTTCTCCTCTTGATTGTGGTCTGGAAACTCTCTCCGTGTAGCAATTGGTCCAGTTCATAGCGTTCACCTTGTTTGTTAGAAATAATGTCCCTTTTTTGTCTGATACTCCATGCCTTTCAGGAAGCAGACTTTTACATATTTTGTCCATTCTTTTCATTTTTGGTCACTGTTACTCTGTCACAGCCAGAAACAAAACCTAGGTGTATTTGCTTTTGTTTTTGCTTGCACTCCTTGGGATAACATTTAAGGTCTTCCATGTGCTACAAGAGCACTGTACCAGAGTTATGATATGCCCAGCTTTATTGTATAGTTTTTACATTTTTGTATGTATTGTTAGTGTTTAGTTTTGATAGTTTCTGTCATAGGATCTCTACATAGGCTCCAAAATTTAAAAATCACTGCCAGTATATGTGTGTGTGTGTGTGTGTGTGTGTGTGTGTGTGAGAGAGAGAGAGAGAGAGAGAGAGAGAGAGATGAGGTCTCACTCTGTTGCCTAATCTGGTCTTGAAATCCTGGGCTTAGGTAATCCTCCTACCTGAACTCTTCAAGTAGCTACAAATATAAGTACTCACCACTCTGCCCACCTCTTGTCTGAAATTTTCAGGTACTTTTTAATTGAATGTATATTTATGTGTAAGTCTTTTATTACATTCATTTTGATATGGTTTAGGTTAAAAAAAATCCAGTTTTCTTTTTCATTGGCTGGTTCAGCTTGCCCTGAGGGTAGGTCTGGCACAGCATATGGTGCCAGAGATTGAACCGAGGTGCCCTGCTGCTGCTGAAGAAGGCACTTTAGATCACTGAGCTATCTAGTCGGTCCCAAGAATCTAGTTTTCTTCCCTTCCACCTTTTTTCATTTTATCTCCTATCTCTTTTTAAACGTTTTTTAAAAAAATATTTATTTACTTGGTGCAGGGTCTCGCTATGCAGCTTGGGGTTGCGCTCCTGTCTCAGCCTCCCCAGCACTGTGCTCGCAGGCATACACCACCATGCATGGTTTCAGTGGCCAACACAGTGATCTGGGTTTGTGGGGATTGAATCTAGTTCCTTGTGCTTGCCAGGCAGGCATTTAGATGACCAAACTATCTCCCTACTTTGTAATTCTTTTCTTTTTTCTTTCTTTCTTCCTTTTTTTTTTTTTTTTTTTTTTTTTTTTTTTTTTTTTTTTTTTTTTTTTTTTTTTTTTTTTTTTTTTTGTCTTTTTGGGACAAGGTCTTGCTATGCAGTTCAGGCTGGCCTTGAGCTCACTTTTGTAGCCCAGGCTGGTCTCAAACTCAGGCCTATCCTCCTGCCTCAGCCTCCCAAGTGCCAGGATTATAGACGTGCACCACCATGCCTGCACTTCTTTGTCTTTCATTCTGGCAAAAAAGAAAGAAAGAAAGAAAAAAAGAAAGAAAGAAAGAAAGAAAGAAAGAAAGAAAGAAAGAAAGAAAGAAAGAAAGAGAGAGAAAAGTAATACTTTTCTGTGTTCTTTGGCATTTAGATAAAAATTGTTTTTTGATTTTTTAAATAAATTTTGGTAATTTATTTTGATATAATAACTTCCTGTTTGTCCTTTAGCTGTATGTTTCTATTCTTTACACTTCTTTGACCTCTATAAAATCCATAGAGTGGACCTGGACAGACAGCTCAGTGGAATAAGCACTGACCTGGCAAGTACAAGGACCTAAGTTCAATCCCTGGCCCCACATGCTGGGTGTGCTATCTGGGCCCCAGATGCCCGGGCGTGCTGTCTCAGCCCCAGATGAAAAAAAAATCCATACAGTAATTCCATCCATAAAGTTGATATAAAATAACTTTATTTTGATGTTTCCTTTGGAGTAATAGTTATTGGGTACTTAAATGTTTTTGTTAGCATTAGGTTTTATGTTATTGAAACTATAGGTGTGGATAAACTCTACTTCCTTGGATACAAAAGCAACAACTTTATGATATTTCATACCCATCTAAGGATCATTCTTAACGTTTTAGTCATAATAAAGTATCTTTATAATTTTTTAGTGTCTCAGCAGATGAAGTTAATTCACCATCCTCACCACTTGCATGGCAGGTAAGAGGAAGTTATATTATTAACATATACTATCTTGTTTTTACTTGTTTAGTTAAAAGAAAATGTCTCATTACAGCCATTAGAAAACCAGAAGGATCAAGTAGATGAGCACCAGTGGCCAGAATCTCAACCTATAATTTGGCAAAGTGAGGAGAGGAGACGGAGCAAACAGATTAGGAAAGAGTATTTGAAGGTACATCACTAAACTGTAAAATTTACTTTTATTTATTAATTTTGATTTTATCAGTATTAAGTTAATTTATAGTTGAAACTAGAGTATATGTAGTATTTGACTGTAGTAAGTATATTTACCTTTGTTTTCAATACAAGCAGAAATCATTTTTGGCCTTTGCCTTGAATGAAGAGTACAAACTTGTTACTGTTCTGTAAGCAGCAAATTTTGTTGTCTTTGTACCTTTTGTATTTCCCAAAGTATAATTCTTGTCTACTTATACTTTTATTTACACACGAAGTATTTAAACTACATCTAATGTTGAGTTTAATATCATTAATAGGATTTATTTTCTGTTTTTCCTTTGAATAGAAATATCTTAGAGCACATTCGCCTATTTCCATGTGTTGGAACATAGTATGTATTTGGTACTTCTTTTTTAAAAATTTTTACTCATTTATTTATTTGGTACAGGGTATCACTAGACAGCTTGGACTCATAGTGATTCTTCTGTCTCAGCTTCCCCAGTGCAGGGGTTATAGGCATGTGCCATCACGTGTGGTTTCTAGGCTGGCTTGGTGCACTGGGGGTTCCAGGGCTAGTATGGCATGCGGTGCCAGGTATTGATCCTAGGTCTTTGTGCTTGCCAGGGAGGCGCTTAGACTGAGCTATCTCCCCAGATCCATAATACATATTTGGAAGTAGTATTGCTAAGACTAAACTGCTGCCAAGGAAAGAACAAAAAAAGTTAGTTACATGTCTTAGCAGTTTTGTGAAGAATTTAAGTCAACAACATATAATTGCTGAGCCTTTTTGATAGGCTTGTGTTAATTGGCCAGTGTGAAAAATACTAAAGAAATAAAAGAAGAGCTGGGGAGATAGTTCCGAGGCACAAGTGCCTGCCTGGCAAGTGCAAGGTCGTGAGTTTGAACCCCAGTCACGCAAAAAGAAAGAAAGAAAGAAAGAAAGAAAGAAAGAAAGAAAGAAAGAAAGAAAAGACATTCCAAGAAGAATCCTCATCAATAGTCACAAAAGTCTATTTATTCTGACATTGTAAAGTTCTACACTTACATTTTTGTTGTTACTGTTTTGGTTCTTCTTTTATTGTTCATGGACATTGAGCCAAGGCACTGAACAAAATTTGTAGATAAAAGTCAATAAATGCCTAATGATGTGGGGGAAATTTTCATATTTCTAAATAATAAAAGATTTGTATCCTAATATAATCTAATCATATCAAAGTACCTGCATAGCATATACTAAGTGCCAGGCACTTCGGTAAGTGTTAATAAATAACTGACTGATTTACTCTTTGGAACAACCCTGTGAGGTAAGAACAGTTGTTACTATTTCTGTTTTATCAATGGAGAATTTAAGACCAGATTGGCTAAGTAGAAATAGTAAATAAAATCCACAATACACTATAGTTATTGTGAAGAAACTGCTGCCAAGGAAAGAACAACTGGGAAAGGGGAATGGAAGGAAAAAGAAAAGAAAAAATTTGTATACACATACATGATAGCTAAGACAATTATACTAATTTCTGCTAGCTCATTGAAAAGAAAAAGTTGTGCTTGCATTGTTTAATCAGTCTTTCATGAAGATAACAATATGCAATGTATTAATCATTGTTAATCTTCTATTCTCTAGTTTTGAACTTTTGTGTCATTGTTTTTGTATTTAAAATGAAAAAGATTGGTTAAGTAAAATGATCACTTAGCTAATAAACAGAATTGAGATTTAAGCTCAAGACTTTATGATATGGTGTTTGTTTCTTTACTATATAGTAATAGCAAGTGAATGATACTTTAAAATTAATGCAATTAATTTAAAAAATAAGCCCCTAGGCTGGGTGTGGTGGCGCACACCTGTAATCCCAGAACTCAGAGGCTGAGGCAGGAGGATCACCGTGATTCAACATCAGCAGCCTGGGCTGCACAGTGACTTCAAAGGCAGCCTGAGCTGAATAGTGGAACACTATCTCATAAAAGACCCCCCCAAAAAAGGATATTTTTGCTTAATAGCATCATTTATTAATTTTTTATGGCTTAAAACATCTCTTCTACCATATAGAGTATGTTATAAAGTTGTTAAGAAATCAAATGAGATAATATTTGAAGTTCCCATTATATAATCATTGAATAGATGTTGCTTGTTTTCTTGGAGTTTTAAGATGTGTAATTCTCTTCAGTTGTCAGAAGATGTCAGTGTTAGTACACCTGAAAGTGAAAGATTTGAATTATATCAGCAGTTTTTGTGTCAAGAAAATATACATGCATGGGGCCGAGGGTGTTGTTCAGTGGTAGACCATATGCTTAACACAAAGATACCACTGCCTAAAATTAAATTTGAAGTATAAATCAGAATTTCCAGTATTATTCATGATTAAAGTATCATCCATGAGTTTCTATACAGCATCTTTTTTCAGAGATAGAAAAGAAATTTCATCACAGATCTCCTGAGAATCAAAAAGGTTATTTATAGGGTCTGTTGCTGAACCTAATCTGGATCTATAGTTAAAAGAGTAAAATGTGGTAAGAAAGAGGTTTATGTCACATTTTGCTGGGTGGTGATGGCTCCTTTAGCTCACTGTGTTATAAAACGCACAGAGTTTTTGTGTAACTTATCCTAACATAAACAAATGACTACACCACAGAAAGAAGATCTTTATTTCTGTCCCATGATTAACTACTTTTGAATTTATCAGTATCCATTTCCAAGGGTTTGCATATGTATACTCTGTGTGTGTATGTGTGTGTGTGTCTATGTGATTCAGCTCGTTTTTTAATTTTTTGTTGCCAAGACTAATCTAGGGCAGTATTTTTTCAGGTAAGCACCTGAAACTAAGCAAAAGCAGGCCAGCCTGTTGACCTCAGTATGTAAAGCAAGAATGTAAATTGGGTCAGGATATTTCAGTAAATAATAATAATAATAATAGAACAAGTCACTGTTGTGAACATTACTATTATTTTTATGTTTTAAAGGAAGTACAGGGGCCCAGCAGGATGGCTCAGTGGTCTAAGGAGCCAGTTTAGAAAGCTTAGGCAGCTGCAGGGACCACGGTTCGATCCCCGACATCACGTGCTGCTCCAGCCCTGCCCTCAGGGCAGGCTGAGCCAGCCATAAAAATAAATAAATAAACAAAAGTTCTGAAACAAGAAAAAAATTAAATAAAAAAATAAAATAAAGGAAGTGCAATATAGTATTAAAACAAAAAAATTACCAATGGCACATGGGGCCAGCAAGATCGGCATTTGGATTGCTTCCAAGATTTAGCTATGACAAATTATGCTGCTATAAATGTGGGTGCACATATATGGCTGTGGTATAATGTTTTCAGCTCTTCTGGAAAAATACCCAGGAGGGCAACAGCTAGGCTGCATGGACCCTCCAATGTTAGCTTCGTTGTTGTTGTTATCCCTGAGATTGAACTCAGGACTTTGAACTTGCCAGGAAGGCACTTAAGCCACTGAGTTACATTCTTACTTCCTCAATCTTAGGTTTTTGAGGACTCTTCACACTGATTGCCGTCGTGGTTGTACCAGTCTGTACTCACACCAACAGTCGAGAAGGTTTCCTTTTTCCCCACAGCCCCTCCAGCATTTGTTCTTGTGCTCACTTTTGTAGCCCAGGCTGGTCTCAGACTTGTACTGATCCTCCTGCCTCAGCCTCCCAAGTGCTGGGAGTACAGGTGTGCGCCACCACACCCGGCTCCATTTTATTATTCTTGAAGCTGTGGTTATGTCTCTTTTTAGAATATCTGTCAGTACTTTTTGTAGGGTTCGTTTGGTGGTCATGAATTTCTTCAGTTCTTCTTTGTTATGGAAGAATCTTATCTCACGATTGAATTTCATTGATATTTTTGAAGGATACATCAGTCTGGGTTGCAGGTCACTTTCTTTCGGGACCTGAAGTACTTCTCTCTAAGCTTTTCTTGATTTGATGGTTTGTGTTGACACAGCTTTATTTATTTATTTTTCTTTTTTATTTCTTTTTGTATTTTTAAGTAGGGATCTACAGGGTCTACAAGGTCTCACAGTGTAGATCTGACTTGTGGTGATCCACTGTGGCCACAGCATCTGCCTAAGCAGGTGCCTCAATCCACTGAGATATTTGGCCAGCCCTTCTAACAGCTTTTTTTGTTTGTTTGTTTGTTTGTTTGTTTGTTTGTTTGTGGGACCAGGGTTTGAACTCACGACCTTGCACTTGCCCAGCAGGCACTTGTGCCTCGGAGCTATCTCCCCAGCCCCTCTAACAGCGTTTAATATTCTACTTGTTTCCTAAATTTCTGGGATCTTGATTATTTTGTTTTTCGGTATAGATTTATTTTGATTATGGCTTTAAAAATTTTTATTTATTTGGAACAAGGTGTCACTACACAACTTGCACTCATATTGATTCTCCTGTATTCAGCCTTCCTTACTGCTGGAATTACAGGCATGTACCACCACACCCAGTCTCAGTAGCTCTCTCAGGGCTCCCTGGGAGCAGGGCCAGCACAGCAGGCCAGGGACTGAACCCTGGTTGCTGTGTTCTGCCTAAGCAGGCGCTTTAGTCCGCTGAACTGTCAGGCTGGCCCTCCTTGTTAGTTTTAAAAGATCTTTCCTTTCACATTCATTAGGTACACCACTGTGTTCAGGGTCTAAAAGTGTATCTTCAGTTTTATTCAAGTGGTTTTAACAGCTTTCAATGAAAATTTTAATTTCTTGGATATCTATTTGAATCATGCATTCTAATTCTTTTCGCTTTCATTCAGTGTTTCCATCATTTTTCTATTCTCTATTTTTTTAATCTGTCTTTTTTTTCTGGAACTGGGGATCGAACTCAGGACTTTGCACTTGCTAGGTAGGCACTTGTGCCCCTGAGCTATATCCCTGGCCCCTTATCTATATCTTTGTTAGCTGTGGTGAGCAATTCTGTCATGATTGTTGTCATTTCTTTTTTGACCTGAGTGGTTACTTCTGATCATATTTCTTCTGTAGTATGATAGACATATTTCTTTAGTTGCTGTCATTTGAGAAATTTCAGGTTTGAGATTTCCATATTCTTCTATGTCCTTGTCTATTGGCCTTGTTCTGGGTGAAACAAGGATTACAATTAAGGATCAATTCTAGTACTCAGGTTGCCTTTTGCGGGGCTGGCGGGATAGCTCAGTGGTCTAAAATGCCTGCTTAGGCAACTGCAGGGACCATGGTTTGATCCCCAGCACCACATGCTGCACTAGCCTCACCCCCAAGGAAGGCTGAGCCGGCTATAACCTAAACAAAGTTTAGAAAAAAAATAAAAGATTGCTTTTTGCTCCTTCCTTTTGACATTTTTAAGCTCCCAGTGATCACCCAACTCAGCAGTGGTGGGAGTGTGGGTCAGTAAGGTTCTTGCTATGTGCAGGGCAGGGTAAGACTCACCAAGGCTCTCACTAGTGGTGTGGGTGAGTGGCAGGTGCTCAGTTGTGCAGATGTTGGTCATGGACAGATTTTTCAGGATCCCGCAGCTGCCTGGTGTCCTCCTAAGTTCTCAGATGGTTGGATTTGGGCACAAACACAGCTGCCACACTTATACTCTGGGGCCCATAGGTCGCAGTAACCAGACTCCCATGGGATGAAACATTGTAGCATATAAAATTTGATGTCCTTATACCTACAGTAGGTCTGAGGATATATCTCAGTGGTAGAACACTTGGCTAGAATGTAAAAGGCCCTGCTTAACTTCCATGAAGAAAATGAAGGAGGGAAAGAAGGAAAGAGAAGGAAGGAAAGGGAGGAATGAATCCATCCTCCTGTGTATTTCAGATATCCTTCTACTGTCCTTGGAGTTTTCTTCTGCTGGCTGTTAGCATCTTGTCCTGGAGTGTTGATGACTCTAGATATTTCTTATGTTCCATTGCATCTAAACTCACATTTGCAACATCTGTTTTGTAAACTTGTGTTTCTGGTTGCCTTACATGTTTCTTTTTAGTTTGTCTCTTCTTCTCACTCTATAAGATGAAGTTTTCTCTTTTGTTCTTCTAGTTAATCACAGTGATGCCTGC
>PVJA010039515.1:0-19115 GCA_004027025.1 Myocastor coypus | reverse complement strand
TTTTTTTTTTTTTTTTTTTTTTTTTTTTTTTTTTTTTTTTTTTTTTTTTTTTTTTGTCTTTTTTGATACAGGGTCTTGCTATGAAGTTCAGGCTGGTCTTGAGCTCATATTTGTAGTCCAGGTTGGTCTTGAACTCGCATCGATCATTCTACCTCAGCTTCCTAAGTGTTGGGATTATAGGTCTGTGCCACCATGCCTGGCTTCTCCTGTGATTTTGAAATTAGAGCAATACTTACTTAGAGGAATGAGTTTGGGGAATTGCTTGCTTTCCAATTTCATCGAAGAGTGGGAAGAGCTGGCATTAGGTCCTTCTTAAATTTGTATTAGAACTCAGGTATAACTCCATTAGGATTTAGGATTTTCTTGGCTGGCAGGTATTTTTTAAATTATATTTTGAATTTCATTGGCTGATATTAGGTTATTCACCATTTTAATATCTTCATTTAGCTTTGCTAGTTTATATGTATCTGGGTATCTGTCCATTTATTCTATATTTTTCACTCTGTAAGAGTAAAGATTTTGGAAATAGTGATAATCTGAGTATCTGTAAGTTCCATAATGATTTCCCCCTTTTTTCACTTCATGAATTTTTCTTCTTCTTTGTCTTTGTGTTATGGGACCGCGGTTCAAACTCACAACTGTTCACTTGCCAGGCAGGTGCTTGTGCCACAGAGCTATTTCCCCAACCCCTGAATTTGAATTTTTCCTTTCCTTATTTTAATGAAGGTTTGGTTTGGCTGTCATGAATTTCTTTAGTTGTTCTTTGTCATGGAAGTTTCTTTTCTTATATATTTGTACAGGGTCTACCAGATCTCACTACACAGATTGGGCTTGTAGTGATCTTCCTGTTTTCAGCCTTCCAAGCTCTGGAATTACAGACAGGTGCCACCATGCCTAGTCTCAATGGCTATCTCAGCATTCCTGGGGGTGGGGCTAGCATGGCATACCAGGGACTGAACCCAGTCCTTGAGTCTCCCTAAACAGGTACTTTAATCTGCTTAGCTATCTGGCTGCCCTCTTGTCATGGAAGTCTCTAATCTCTCCATTAAATTTGATAGAGAATTTTGGAGGATACAGCAATCTGGGTTGAAAGTTGTTTCTTTCAGGCCTTCAACATCTTGCTCCAAGCTCTTCTTGATTTGATGACCTGTGCTGAGAAATCTGCCATGATTCAGATAGGCTTTCCATTATAAATGATCTGTTTCTTTTTTCTAACAGCTTTAGTATTCTGTTCTTTTGCTCATTTTCTGGGATCTTGATTATCATGTGCCCGGGTGATGATTTATTTTGATTATGTGTAGCTCAAGTTCTATTTGTTTCAGTTAACTATATATCAGACATTTTCCCTATGCTTGGAAAATTTTCTGATACTACTTCTGATTCTTTTGTATTATCTCCAGCTGTTTCATGCTCACTTGTCAGTTATATTATTTTTGTTTGTATTATCCTGCAACTTTTGAATTATTTCATGGTTTGTCATTATTTTTAAAGAGATGTTTCCTTTCATATTCAGTAGCTGCAATGCTATCTTCTAGGTCTGAAATTCTATCTTCTATTTAATTTAAGAAGTTTTGCCAAGTTTCAAAGGAATTCTTATTGTCCTTGATATTATTTTCAATCTGATTTATGCATTCTGGTTCTTTCCTGTATTGTTCATTCAGTATTTTCATCATTTTCCTATTCCCTTCTATTTTTTTATCTATGTCTTCCTTAGATACATCAAGCAATTCTTTCATGATTGTTGTCATTTCCTTTTATATCTCAGAGATTTTTTTCTGTTCTGATTTCTTCTGTAGCCTGATGGATTTGTTTCTTTACTTCAGTTACTATCATATCTGAAATTTCAGGTGTGCGTCTCCCTAGTTCTTTTATGGCATTGTCTCCTGGACTTGTTTTAGGTGGGCTAGAGACCTGAGGTTGCCTTTTGTTCTTTCTTTTCGTCATTTCTTTGCAGTGATGGTAGATTGGGGGGTGAATGTAAGAAAGGCTCCCCAGAGTGTGGGAGGGCAGGGTAGGCTCACTAGAACTCCTGATGTGTGTGTTTCAATGTGCTTTCTATCTCATTAAAGAGAGGAGGCAAGTCACAGTTCAAGAAGGATCTAATGATGATGAGTGCAGGCAGAAGATGTGCAGGCTTTCTCAATGGATTGGTGCAGGGTAGTGCTCTGCAATGTTCTTGAAGTTTACTGTGGTAATCAGAACTCTGTGGTAGCCAGAACTCTCTTGTGGTCTTCAGGATGTGGAGGGAAAGCTGAATAGCCAATCCTGGTGGGAAGGCCAGGAGGCATTCCTAGGGCTGCCAAGTCCCTCTGACAGTCTTCAGGCTGGAAATAGGGATGACCAGAATCAGCAGACTCTGGCGAAAGGCAGGCAATAGCATACTGGGTCTCTCTGGCAGTCTTAAGAGCAAGCAGGGGTGCAAGGGTCAGCAAACTCCTGAGGGAAGCCTGGAGCCGGGGTGGTGAGTCTAGGGCTGCTGAGTCTTGCCAACAGTCTTCAATGTGAGGAAGGCTTGCCTGTAATCAGCAGTCTCCCATGAGGGGTCGAGGCTAGCCTACCAGATCTCTCTGGTGGTCCTGAGGCTGAGCAGAGGCTGCTAACTCAGAAAACTCCAGTGGGAAGGCTGGCACCTGGGCTCGGGCTTCTGAGTATCCCGGGCAGTCTTCAGGGATAGAGAGGGGTGTTCTGGTTTCTCACTTGTAGAAAGCTTATACACTAACAAATATAAATAACTAAATATAAGGGGAAAGGCAAAATAAATGAGATAAAATACTTTATAGAAATAAACCTGAGTCTAAATTACAGAGTTCATATCATGCCTGTTCTCAGACATAACAGTGTGAAAATACACATTGCATCATCTTAGAAAAGTTTGACTCTCATATTACTCTTCTATTTCAACTTATCCTAGAACCTTGGACAAACAGGAAGGCTTGAGATGACCTATATCATCTATTTGCTTCTGGTCCTTAGTACTGATTATCCTAGTGATTCTCATGGGAAATACCTGCTCTTTTATTGCAGCTCAGGATTTTTCTTCATGTCATAAAGTACAAGAGGGGATTTCTGACTCCAAGGTAGAAGGGTCACACAACTCCAGGGAGCATAGCTACTACCTATTATGTGGTTCTCAAGTAAACAGAATGAAAGCTAACACTTTACATATATAGAATGTATAATTCATTGTTTTCCCATTCATCCTTTGTCATAGTGATTTTTGTCACCGCTTCCTTCTTTTAAAAGAAAATAATTCAACCCTATACATTTCTCATATTGACATCTCCATATTTCTCCCCAATTACTACATTTGTACAAATTACTGAAGAAAATAGTGAACCTTTCAGAATTTTATTGGATATTTTAAGCAATATCACAGCTCATTAGTACTGAATGGGAACTGGTAAAGTGGGTCATTTTATAAAATGAAATGAATAGCGATAAGTAGAAAAACAGCAGGCACTGGGACTTTTGTTTACTACAAAATTCAGACCTCTCAAAGGAGGAGGGGACTGCAAGGAGTAGAAAAGGAGGTTTTCCTCCAAGTAGGTTGGAGGAGGCAGAGTCTCATAGGGGAGCTGTGGCAGTAGCCACCAATACTGCACCTACACCCCAGGATGCTGCACTGATTTTAGCAGGTCATGTAAACTAGCCACTCCCCCGACCCTGTTTTGCTTCCCTGAGCCCACAGAACAACAGCAGTGTCTACAGCAGCTTTGGAGCAGTGGCTCTAAAGTCTTAGATTATGGCCAGCAAGACAGCTTCATGGACTAAGTGCCTGCTTAGGCAAACACAGGGACTGACATTTGATCCCTGGTGCCACATCCGGTACCAGCCCCATCCCTGGGCGGACTGAGCCAGCCACTGAGGCCAGGCCTGGTAGCCCAGGTGTGTAGTCCCAGCACTGGGGAGGCTGAAAACGGGACGATCACTGAGTCTAAGCTGCATAGCGAGACTCTGTACTAAATGCATCAAAAATTAAAGTGTTAGGGACTGGGTGTGGGGTGTGAGCCTGTAATCCCAGTGCTGGGGAGGCTGCAAGCAGGAGCATCATTAGAGTCCAGTCTGTGTTGTGAGACCCTGTAGGCCCTGTGCTAAATACATAAAAAATAAATAAGGTGTTAAAGAATTTCTTATCTAGGCCAGCACGGTTCCTCATACTAAATACATGCTGAAAGCAAAAGAGAAGGAACTTCAGAGTCATCCTCCACTCTCCACTTGCCGTATGACTTTTACGTTAGTGCCTTTACCTGAGACTTTATAAAATAGAAATAGTAGTGCTCATCTTACACAACAGATATTAATAATTAAACTGGTATGAGATATCTGTTTTACAGTGGGAGTCCAAAGTATCCAGGGGTCCTTCTTAAATGTCTCCTATGCCAGATCCTATGATAAATAGTGCACTCCAACTGAAAGCAAGTGCTTTGATCCTATTTCTTTCAGCTTGGCATGCAAATGATTATGCCTCAAAACTTTGAAAAAGAGAAGGTGAAATTGCCTTGCCTTATCCCCCCGTGGACTTCTGCATCTGGGACCACTCATCTACCCAGGAGTGAAGCGATAGGGTTGTCCTTGTATCTGTTAGCATTCTGCATCAGTGGCCACAGAAACCAACTCAAGGAATGAATTACCAAGACTTAGGGTTACCCACAGAATCGAGAGGAAGGCAGGACAGGCAGGAGATCAGAGGCCTGAGCAGCAGGCACTGCCTCAGGTCTGGCACAGGATGCCTCTCGACCCTCCTGGACCCTGCTGCAACTTGGTTCCTGATACTAGTGCCATGAATAATTTTTAAGGAGGCTTAAATTCTTTTTTTTTTAATTTTTTTTCTCCTGTATTTAGGATAGGGTCTACAGGGTCTACAGTGTTTCCCTATGTAGGTTGGACTTGTAGTGATTCTCTTGTTTTCAACTTCCCAAACACTGAGAGTGCAGGTGCACGCTATCACACCCAGTGTCAATCACCCTTTCAGGGCACCCTGGAGGCAGGGCCAGCACACCAGGGATGGAACCCAGGCTAGTTGTTGTGCTCTGCCTAAGCAGGCACTTCAGTCCATTGAGCTATCAGGCCAACCCTTAAATTCCTGACAGTTCTATTTGGGTTCAGATTTTTTGGGTTGTAAGAATGCTGAATGGCACTGATTTCCCCTTCTGTTTTGTATCTAGATGTCCCTCAAAGTCTCGCGCCTTTATAGCTGGGTCTCTCTTGGGAGGTGATTTACTCAAAAGGCTCGTGAGTATAAAATTATCAGTGGATCACTCCATGGATAAATTTAAAGATAAATGTGATGTTGAAAGACAGACCCCTCATGTTTGTGGCCTGGAAGGGTTCATCTCCCTCCCCTGGCTCTCCCTCCAAGCTCTCTGCTTCCTACAACCCTGCCACAAGCTGCTTTTCCTCTCCCAGGCCCTCTGCCATGCTGCTTTGCCTGGAACCCAGCCAACTGTGGATTAAAACTTCAACAAACTGTCAACTAGAATAAACCTTTATCCTTTAAATTGCGGATATCCTAGTAACAAGGAGAGTGACTAAGAAAGTGCCTCCCCAGCAACAAATGGAGGAGCCTTAGAATACACAAGTATTTAGAGAAAATGCAATCACTTATGTGTTCTCTACAGAGGGAAATTATTACTAAAGAGTCACATGTCTGAATTTTCCAGCTAGAAAAAGACACTGCTGTTCTCATGAATGATACCAGATACAGACAAGTTAGACCTGCGAAGAATCCTCTTTCCACGTGAGTATGATTCCCGAATTTGCCTCTCTGAATGCCAACTGTCTGCAAGGATAAAACACTTTAGGGCAGGCAGCAAAGTTCATGGAGTCGGTGTCTAACATAGTGTGAAGCAAAGAGCAGAGGCTCAACACATATTTGTTGACTTAACACACCACCCTCAAAACGTAACTACACTTTGCAAATATCTATGTAGAAATGTAGATATTTCAATAAAACACAATTAAGTACAACTCACTAAATATTGCAAATGCAACATGAGTTTTGCTTCACAATGACCCTTTAACATGAGAAGAATTTAAACTGGAAGAATAGTTTCCCATTCTATTGGATAAAAATCTCTGGCAAGTTTATTGACTATCTTGGTCACATTTGAAGTACTAGTAAATTTGTTAGGTTGAAAAAAAGTGGAACTCAGAAATTAGAACACTTTACTTAAGATATTAATTAGCACTTTTAGATTTATTTTAATTGTAAGGATCTGGTATATATACACAACAGAGTATCACAAAGCCATAAAGAAAAGTAAACTTGAATAATTTATAGGAAAGTGGATGCATCTTGGGATCATAAAGCTAATATTTAAAAAAAAGATACAGAATATTAAGTATTGCATGGTTTCTCTCCTAGTAGGAGTCCCAAATGTAAGTAATTTAAAGAGCAAAATAAAAAGAATGATAAATAAGGAGGAAGACTTTGTAGAGATAGGAAGGGGACCTGGAATGGGGGAGATAGGAGGACAGGAAGAGCCTCAGATTTGTTAATGATTCCCAGAGGGTCAATGAAAAAACTTCAGAGAAACCTGTATCTATAGGGTACAGATTGTGGATACTCTCCTCAGGGCTCTGGAGAACCACCCTGGACAGTGTTCCTCAGTGATGCCCTACTGGAAGATCACCAGTTTTGAAATATTTTGCCCATAGATGAGGGGCTGTCCTTCCACAGCTCTCTATACTTCTGCATTTTTGAGCACAGAGTATTAAGATGTATAATTGCATTTTCCACTTGAAAACATAGAGCAACATAAAAAGGAAAACATAAACAGAAATTGGACTTGACATCTTTGTTTCCCTTCTTTCTCTCTCACCTTGTCTGTTTTTATGTTGGGAATATTTTTCAGTCAAAATGTAAATCTTTCAGAACCAGGATTACAGATCAGAGTTGGAGAACACACAAGGCTCAATATAGGGCCGGAGGAAATGGGCTCTCGTTCCTGTTCCCTGGAGGCATCTATGCTGCCCCATAGAGAGGACAAGCACAGGTTTGCCTCAGCCTTTTCTTGAATTTCTTGCAGTTAATGTTTCCCTAAACAATTATGTTTGAAAAGATTCTCCTTTCTTTGATATGTGGAGCTAGTGGTATGATTTCTTATGGTGACCCCTAATGCAGCTAGGTCCTCACTTGGGAAAAGAGAACAGTTCTATTTTGATCTATGAAGGAAAGGACATCTAAGCACATACTGCCTGTGTGTAATAGGACTCATTTGACAGCTATAATATTATTACAGAGATGTAACTATTCTTAAGAATCAATATTAAGTCTAGCAACATTATATTACATTAGAAATACAACATTTCTCCCTGGTCACTCAAAGACTCATACACATCCCTTTATGCAAATGACATTTAGTCCATTTCTAAGAGTTTCCAAAGTCCTAAAAGTTTCAGTATTGCTGAAATCTGTGAGTCCAAAGTCTCCTCCTCCAAGATGTAAGGCAAACTCTCAGTTGCAAACTCCTACACAATTACAGGCTAGACACTTTCAACACTCAATGCACAAAATGTATAGTTTCATTCCAAAAGTTACAAACAGGGAAAACAAAGGATTGGAACAAAACAAGTCCAAAATCCATTAGAGCAAATATTGAGTCATGTTCAATATCTGAAACAATCTGTATCAAGTTGTGAGTTCCAAAGGACTTGAGTAACTCCACTCATATGGCACTTCTGGTGGTGACAGCTCCCACAGCTTCTCTCTTGGGCATGCTTTGCTCCCTTCTTGAAGCTTTTCTTAGATAATCGAGGTTTTCCAACATTCTAGGGTTTCCACTACTCTTTGAGCTTTACACACTGGCTTCTCAGGGGCGCATTATCTGGCATTCTAGGCCTTCTGAAATTGAGGTAGAACGCTTTTGACCCCATAACTCTTGCATTCTGTATGCACCTAAATCAATAGCCATGTAGATGAGGCCAAGGTCTGCTATCACAGGGAGCAGTACCAAGGTTCTTCTTCCTCTTAGCTATAGAGGTTGAGTGCCTGGATTGTTTCGCACTGTGAATCAAGTTCTGAAGAGAAATTTTATATGCTGCTGCTGTTTTCAAACCTGGTGTGTCTGCCACCATTCTGGAACATGGTGCTCTGTGGATTTTTCCTCAAAGTGAAGTCTTACTTTTACTGTTTTGAGGCAGAAAAGAGTGATAATTTGCTATTTCTTGTGCTGTCCCAAGGCTATCTTTTATATTCTTTTGGCTTTTTTAAAATCATCAATCAAGATCTCCTCAGCTCTATATTTGCATACAGTCTACAGCTCTACTGGAGCTTCCTTTCTAGCCAAAATCACAGTAACAGCCATACCACTTCTTCAATATTCAAGTGTCTTGGAATATTCTTTCCAGATTAACTAGCTTACTACCTATCCTTAATCTTAATCATAGGCAAAGTCTCTGAATCTGAGCAAAATGCAGATAAACTTTTTTCCAGCTTATAACTCATATTATCTGAAGTCCAACAAGCATTGCAGTTCTTTTCTCCAGCAGAAACCTCCAGAGCTGCATCTTTGTTATCAAGATTTCTATCAGCGTTCTGGTCTTCAGAACTCTGACCAGAATCTCCCATGCAGACCTGTTTAAGACCCTCCAGCACTACTCTTTCAGGTAACATTTTAAACCTCTCCAAGCTTGTCCTACACGCCATTCACAAAGGCTCTTGAACCACATAGCCAGGTGGAGTCATAGCAACGATCCCACTCCTTGTACCAAATTCTGTGTCAGCAACTTTTCTTTTTCTTGACACAAAATATCCAGAAAGGAGGGTGTCATGACAGAGGGGCAAATGTTCAAGGTGACAAAAGACAACAAAAGGATCAAGAGCAAAAAGGGGAAAGAGCAATTCTCTTTTCCTCCCTTATACTGTAAGCAGGCGACCACACCTTAGGCCAGTTGTAGCCACCTCACACCTCCTCCCTGCTCTCCTTGTGTGCATAATGAGGATGTTTGCAAAGTGAGACACCTGTTCTGAATCCCTTAGTCAAACTTCCGAATTTCTCAATTTGATACAAAGTATCAACCATTACAAAGGACTTGTAAGTACCTAAGCAGGTGGAGAAAGAGAAGACAAAAGGTCATTTCACAAGGTTAAACAAAAGAACAGATTTTTCAGCTCTGCTAGTGAAAGGTCTGAAGACATCAGGTAAGCTTCTGGACATGAGACAGCTGGGCGATGATTGCACAATGATCTTATCAGCCGTAATATTGGCTGGTGAGTTCTACATGGATAGGAGGGAGGCAGAGTAGGTGAAGGGGAAAGGAAATAAGTAAATATCTGTCTGATGGGAAGAAGAAAGTAAAGAAAGAGGGAGGAACAAGGAAGAGCTTTCTGAAACCACAATAGCAAGGATGTGAAAGTTTAAGTTTTCCATACATCCTAAGTGGAGTTATTTTAATTTTCTACTTAAAAATGTGGATATTTCAGCAGCATTTACATAATATAGTTAAAGGAAAATCTAAATGTTTTACAGTGAAAGAACAGATAAAGGTCACACATTGACCCAGTCCTGAGCCACAGGGCTGTGCCTGCCTGCCAGACACTTTAGTGCTGGAGGGAGGGTTGTGATCTACCTCATCTGTCCATCTTCTGAACTGCTGCTTAGCCTGTCCCCTGGCACCCTTGGTCCTGTTCTTCTGTTTCCTGTCTTTTTTAGCTCTGCCTTCATCTAGGTCACTGCCATCAAGTCCTCGCTGTTAATTATCTTGGGATCCCCAGGATAATTGCTTTCATTTTGGATCCATTTCCTGTGAAGTGTCAGGACTAACGCCTTTCAGCGTCTCCATATTCCAAAATGCATGTGTTTTTTTTTCATGAAGCTCTGGGTGAAGCTTGCATGTACCAAAAAAATGGGCACCTCCAGCAGCACAGCTAGGGTGCAGGCACAGTCTGCCCTCAGCACCCACAGGGTTTGCATCTGTGGATCCCCCAAATGCACACCGTGGTTGCTCCTGCTATCGCTGGTGTCCAGGCACTGCGTACAATGTCTTCCTACAGCATCATTTGTGAGGACAGTGGAAAGGTGCGTGGGACCAAAAGAACACACAGCTAGGCCTGGTAGTTGGGGTCCTTGAATTTGTGTCTAAAAACAAACAGCACAGGTCTTCTAAAATTGTCTTTTTATTAATGTTGATTCTACTGAAGAGGATAAATAAAATTCTAAGTGAAGGGACTTCTACATTTCACTCTTATTTTCAAATCAAACATTAGTCCAGCGGTTCTCAACCTGTGGGTCACGACCCTGGTGCGGGTTGAATGACCAAAACACAGGGGTTGCCTAAAGCCATTCCAAATCATAACTGTAGCAAAATTACAGTTTTGAAGTAGCTACCAAAATTATTTTTTGGTTTGGGGTCACCGCAACATGAGGATCTGTATTGCGGGGTCATGGCATTAGAAAGGTTGAGAAACACTGCATTAGTCATATAAAATCTTCTGATATTTACCAAGATTCACACATATGGTTCAGTCAAATCAGTTTTTAAGGTATGTTTCTATGGAAGCTGGGAAACAACTTGAAGTTTGCTAATTGCAGTGTGCTGGGTCTGAATCTGTGCTGTCTTCCCCTTGTCACCCAAAACATCTCTCTTCTGATCCCTCAATCCAGCATTAGGTTGGATGTCTTAGCCAGCTGCCCCATCACTGAGACACAGTATTTGACACTCCCAATATAAAGGAAAGCTTCACTGGGCTCATGGTTTCAGGCCATGGTACACTGGCTCCAAGGCACAAATTGCAGGCGGAAGGGCCTGGTGGAGGACAGCTGTGAGTCCTGGGTGACCAGGAAGCACAGGGAGAGGCAGAAGGCAGGAACCAAGGACAAGATACACCCTGCCAGATCAAAGCCCAGTGACTGCTTTTACTAAACCCAACCTCTTGATGGCACAGTTAGCTATGCATTCATCAGTGGAGCAACCCAGGGCTCCAACATGCAGGCCACACACTAGTATTGGTTCTCTCCTGGCCCATGCCTCACAGGAACCAGACAGCACAATAGGTGATGAGAAGCAGGCTAGTTAGCAGAGGATACTTCTTCTGTGTTTACAGCTTCTCCCTGTGACTTCTATTCCTTCCTGATGTCCACCCTGCACTGAATCTGCAGGGTATCTGCTTCACATAGAAGAATGAATCGGACTGTGCACTCCACATGGGAGAGATCTAGATTGTGCGCTCTTGAAAATCATCCTGGCCCACACCCCTAACTTGCCATCCTGGCCAGTGGAAAAAAAATTGTCTTAGATGAAATTATCTTCTAAAAATGCTGGACCAGTAATGATTATAGTGCTCTCATGATCCAATTACCATTGAAGGCCCACAACTGGACACATAAAACTTTGAGGCAAATACTGTAGATGTAGGCATGATGGTAAGTATGGCCACATTTAGTTTCCCAAATGTCTCTTTCATATTCTCTTCCCTAAATGCCATTGGTTATTTTTAACAGAACCATTAAAAATACCTCGAATGGCTGCACTGGTACCTCACCACAAAAATGACAATCGTGTGAGATCACACCCTTCAGTAGCTGGATTTAATCATTCCATAATGACTATACATATTTCAAAATATCATGTTGTGCTTGATAGAGACATTTAATGCTATTTGTCAAAAAACAATACAACAACAACAACAAAAAAAAATGACAAACACACACAAAAGAACTCAACTCATGATAAGCACATGTGGCTTTTGGCTGTCTTACAGCAGTGTTAATTATGTATTTTTGCTGTCCCTGTCCTTATTTAATTCATTCCTAGATATATTTATCCTGTATTCTGTGAAATTTTGCCATATCTATTATGAGATGAGGTTTACTATATAATCTACATATTTTACATTTTTATCTCTTACTAATGAACTTCCATCCATACATAATGACTCAAACTTTCTAAGTGCTTCTTCACTTGAAATATATTTTGCCCGATATTAAAAAATACATTGGGATTGAGTTAATGTCTTAGCTCCCTATACCCTAAGAACTTACACTGTAAACATTAATGCTTTCCTTCTGTTTGTAAAAGGAAGCATTCAGCAAAATTTAGCTTCCGTTCATGAACTCTGTGCCTGGTGATGCTGAACTTTGTGGAGAAATTTGTGACCAGAATTATGGCATGAATTAAGTTTATGAACCAAGGTACCTCTGTCATTTCAGAAAATAGATTATTTCCCTAGGACATTTCTATAAAGCATCCTAGAGCAATGCTACCAGGTGTTCCTGGAAGATCCTAAGGGTACCTTTTTGATGTGTTACCTAATCCCATCTCTAAATGTAAGCACACTTCTTTTTATTACCAGCTCTAATGAGTGGAGACCCAAGCTCTCCAGCAGCCCTAGGCATTCCTGATCTCACTTCCTCCCGGTGCAGCCTACACCTTGCACCCCTCCAGCCTCCCAGTCTTTCCTCCCATAATGCTCCATCAAAGGCAAAAGGTGAAGTTCCTGCCTACAGGCACTGCCCTGTCTTTGTCTGACCAAGCTCTGCCACTTCCAGGATCATCAGTACATCATTCCCTCCTACAGTGCCACAGTTCACCTCAATGGCCAGGTCTTCTGCTCAGCTGGGTTCTTAGTGGTCCAACATCTACATGACCAGAAACTCAGTCATGTGGCAAAGCACAGGATAGTGATGGAGCTGAAACACAGTTCATTCAAACCAAAGTGGTCTTCCTCAAAGTCCCCCAGCTCATTGAGCCTAAAGCTGCAAAGCCAGTGATTACCTTGTGGATCCAAGCCCTGTAGGCAGCATCCTCTCTGATCTCCCTCTCTACCACTTCCCTTTGTCTGCTCTGCCTTGGGGCCGGGTCCTCAGCTGTTACAAAGGACCTTTGCACTGCACCTGCTTTGCCTGCCACAGTCATCTAACTTATGGCTCCCTTGCAGTCTTTGCTCAAATGTATTTACCACTAAGGTCTATCTAATTGCCGTTAGGTCAGTGCCACATCCTTTGAATGATAAACAAGCATTTTGGATGCATTGAGAGGGCTAATGGAAGAGATAGTGGATGGCACACAGGCACAATCATCTTCAAATTAGTCAAGCTGTGGATGTATGCACATGAAATGTGGTATACACCGCTTTCACAGGTCAGCCATATCTTAGTTCACTATAAATTTAAGCCTTTAAGCACAGCCAGATGCTCCCTGGGGGTTTAATATCTCAGTGGAGAACCACAGTTCCTACAGGATTTTATTTTAGAGAGAAAAAAAATAGAGATAATTCCCTTAAGTCCACGAAGTTCTTTTTATGATCAGTAAAATTATACATCCAAACAACAAAAACATGTTGGAAATAAAACAGACCAGTACAAGAGATTTATGCTATTCAGTAACTAGAAAATAAGAATAAATTATGTCCAGTTTGCCTGGTCACACTGGTACTGGGCACTAAGCCCAGGGTCTCATGTGAACTTTGAAAGTGTTTTACTACTGAGAAATATCCCAAATCTTTCTATTTATTGTCTTTTTGAAGACAAGATTTCATAAGTTGACTAGGCTGACTGCAAATTTGAGATCCTCTTACTTCAGCCTCCAACTAGCTAGGATTACAGGTGTGCAATGTCGTGTTACACCTTTTATCCATTGCTTTTGTTTACCTTTCATGGAGCTCAAGGAAGAAAATAACTTATAGTTATTCAACTGGAGGAAAAAGATATACAAAGAAAAATACCAAGAAAACTCAGTTTACACAAATCTGATTTACTTGTTATATCCTGGCGTTTTCCTAGATTTATCTGGATCTGTGATTGATATCTATTTAGTTCTATTTCTTTTCTTTCTTTCTTTTATTCAAATGAATAAAAGTCTTAAAACATAAGCATCTTCTTGCCACACAATCCACTTTTGACACAGTCGCTAAAGCACTGTTACTGAGTACAAAGTCTCTCACCATCTGCAGCCACTGTCCTCATGCAACAGGCAGGACCGTCCCACAATGGCCATGCCTGCTATTTTCTAAAATGTCCAAAATAGCACAAGTTGCTGGTTCCAAACTGGAGGAAACAGCAGCTTGTGACTTCCCCGTAGAGCTGCCCTTACGGATGAAAGGAGGCTGAGGACGCCTGCAGGGAGTCCAAGCGATTCCACTGTAACACATCATTTTCTAGTGCCTGTGGCCGGTGAGAAAATTGTGGTGTTCAGCTGTTTTTATGATAAATGGTGTCTGTAATAAAAATTTCTTATTAGCACAGAATCTTTGAGTAGCTGCCTACCTTACTCAACAGCTGATGCAGTCACGCCTCTTACAGTATTACACAGTTACACAGTGTACAGATCTGCAGGTCTAGATGCACTATACCCACAAGGAAGCCAGTTTCTCTGGCGGAGGGCTTTCCTTGGAACAACACATTTATTTTAAGGTGTAACTTAATGACTTGGTACAGAAAGTAATGGTGAGAGTTTCTTCTGCCATATAAAGGCATCCAAATGTGCATAATCTCTCTGTAAATATTTTTGGCCTAAAGAACAATATTCTAGTACTATACATAGAACTAGAATAATCTATCTTCTTTGTAATCATAAATACCTTTGTTTTAAAAGAAGTACGTTAATACATGGAGTAATGTCTGTGCATAAATGTGCATGTAGTTATAAATGCAATTAGTTACATAGTGTCTCAGTTACTCTTCACTTATTGCTTGGATGAATATCTGACACTCAAAATGAAGGAAGGAAAGGTTTATTTAGCTCAGAGTTTCTGGAGGTTTTGGTCCACACTTGGCTGGCTCCAAGGCAGAGAGGTGCAAGGCAAAGAGCAACTTTTCATGCAGGCAGCAAAGGGCAAAATGGAGTAGTAGCAACAACAATGGCTACAGCGGGCCGGCGAGATGGTTCAGCCGTCTACAGTGCCTGTGTAGACAAGCTTAGGCAACCACAGGGACCATGGTTCAATCCCCAGAACCACATGCTGTACCAGCCCCCCACCTCAGGGCAGGTTGAGCCGGCCATTGTATATATTTCTCCCATACAGCAAAACACACAACTCTGGCTAAAAAGTCACTTTTGATATGGATGTAATTCACAGAGCTCCAGTATCCCAAGAGTGTCAAAACATGCAGTTTGGTGAGAAAACACAATTGTGAAGTTGGTGGCTTTCCACCTGTTTGTATGCTGAAACTGAAGAGGGATTCTTCCTGTGCCATTCATTCCTATGGGAACTAAGGTGGTAGAGATACTTGTAAAAGATACTTGTAAAACTCTCGTGCCCTAATATATATATATATATATATATATATATATATATATATATATATATATATATTACAGAGAGCAAGTTTGTCTCTGTCTCTCTCTCTCTTATGTTACATCCAGGCTATCCACCCTGGGGAGGGTGTAGCACTCATATCCATAATCCCATCAGTATGCAGACCCACAATCCCAGCTTTGGATTATAAATTAATCACAAGCTCTAGAATTCCACCCCATGATTTACATGAGGCCTTGGGGGGATGACTAGACCCAAGCCCTAACATAGCATCACTTATGAAGGCAGGAGTTAGAACCATCTTTCAGATGTGCATAGGAGAACACAGTGGGATACTATTAGCCTTAGTAAATCAGAGAAATCCTGTCACTGGTCACAATGGTATAAACCTGTAGGCATGGTGATAAGTGAAGTGAGCCAAGCACAAAAAGATGAACCCCACAAATCTCACAGACATGAACGTGAAAGAAGGAAAGAGCAGAATGCTGGCTGCCAGAGCTGAGGGACGACGGGCTAAGATCGGCAGTCAAGGGTCCAAAGTCTCAGTTAGATGAGAGGAATAAGCTTTGAGATTCGTTGCACAGCAGGTGACCATGCTGTAAAGTATTCCTGATCTCAAAGTAACTAAAAAGTAGATTTCAAATGTTTCACTATAGAAATAATAGGTGACATGATGGCTACATAAATCAGCTTGATGTAATTGTCTCACATTGAATATATAAATATCAAACCATTGCAATGTACCTGTAAGTATACATTTATGATTTGCTGATGAAAAGCAATACACATCATTACAGTTACTTTAATAAACATGTTCTGTTGGGCCTGGCATGGTGGGTACGTGCTTGCCTTCTCAGCAGTGAGCAAACTTAGGCAGGAGGTTCATGAGTTCACAGTCAGCCTGGTCTATGTCATAGTGAACTGAAGGCCAGTTTGGACTACACAGAAAGATACTTCCTCAAAAATCCAAATCAAGGGTTGGTGAGATAGCTTAGAGAACTAAGCACCTGCTTTGGCAAGCCTGGGGACCATGGTTCTATACCATGGTCCTGCATGCTGCCGGCCCTGCCCCTGGGGCACGCCACTGAGTCCAGGAGTGGTGTCACATGCCTCTAATCCCAGTGCTGGGGAGGCTGAAAACAGGAGGGTCCTATGAGCCTGATTTTTCTCATTTCACCCACTCTAAGGGTTGCTCCAGCATTTGCTGTGGTGACCAGCACCAGTAACTGTGCATTCTGGGAGGTAGAGGCAATAAATTCAGACCCAGCCTGGGCAACTTAACAATTTGGTGAGACCCTGTCTGAAAATTAAGAAAAACGAAAATCAAACAAAAACCCACTCAGTGTAAAGCCCTACCTTCAAGCTCCAGTGCTGGAAAAAAGCTGCTTTAGCAGAGAAAAGGAAACAATATGGTATTTCACATCTATATTTACTGATAATTCTCTTGTTAGTATACAAGCTGTGTATGGGTTTTATGACAATGCTGTGTATATTGAACTCTGGCTACAAGGTGAGAGGCAAAGTCGCACCCTCACAGAAAGGGCAGCTCCTTCTTCTTATGGGAGCTTCATCACATTGACAGATAACTCAGCATATGATGCCATTAACATCACTGATTAACATGACTGGGGACAGGGACATGGAGGACGGGGTCCTGGGGAATAAGTGAGCTTAAGTGACTCCATTTTAGCTGCTTGTCCTTAGGCTCACCTCACCCACCCTACAAAATGTGCTAGCCCTTTAGAGACTAAATAGGGCCCCAGGTGCTTTAACACTCAAACTGGGAATTAACCCCTGCCCTAGTTGACACTTGCCCTCCTACCCTAAGACAAACTATGCCTTTGTTTTAGTTTAGTCCAAACTCTGATTTGACTAAAACTTTGTATTTCCCTTGTTTAAGATCACTGCTATTTTCCCTCTCTGTAACAGTTAAAAAGTTGTTAAAAGTTGACTCTGCTCTCTGTAGCAGACTGTGATTGCTACATTGTAAAACCTTGTTCTCACCATAAATTTGTTATATCTCTTCTTCCTCCCTGACCCTGGTGCCAAATGTCCTTCCTGATTACAAACGGAGCAAGCCCTGTAACATCCCCTCTCCATCCCTAACCCAGGTGCCAAATGTCTTGCAAAGTTCTCCTCTCCAATCAAAGACAAGCTCTCCTTTTTTTCACCCCCCCTCCTTGATTTCCCTTTAAATATCCTTTTTCTCTCTCAGTGAATGCTCCATTCTCCTGACCCACAGGAAAGTGTGGGCCATTGGGCTCAGCTAAAAAAAAAAAAAAAAAAAAAAAAAAAAAACTCCAAATTTTGCTTTTGGGTCTTTGTTTTCATCCTGATGTGCAACAGAGAGCAGGGTGTGTTGTGTGGAGGGTGCTGGGCGATCACAGGGGTGTGGCTACAGCTACCTGATCACAGGTGCGAAACAGTCTGTAACCAACCAGCCAGTGCAGTCCAGTGGCCCAGGCAGAGGCAGACTGCTTAGAGGCAAGCATATGGTTGTCTGTGAATACGAAGTTAAAGGAAGAGCCCAAAAAGCAGAGTGGGGTTGATGTATAAATTAAATAATTCTAGTCACGCAGAAGATTCAAACCAGCATGAATATGCCAGTAATCTTAGATTTTAAATAGAAATGCATATGAAGACTGTCAGAGTGCTCATTTTATTTTATTATTTTTCCATCACAACATTATTTATTTATGAGAAATTTTTTACAATACAAACAAAAATACAATATATGGATACAACTAAAAATGTAGAATGATGACTTTTCTCCTCAGGATGCAATGATGTCCATGTCTAGTAAAGAGATTGTGTATAGGTAGAAATAGGTTGGTCGTTAGCTTCACAATTCACCTAGAAATGATCTATAAGTGCATTTCCCCCTGCCACTTACCATAAAGTACAAAAAGGGAATTAAAGGAAAGTTTCCTTGTTGGTTTCTGCCATATGAAAGATGTTATATTTTATTTTAGTAGGGCCAATATATAGAAAATATCTAAATTAAATGTTATTCTAAAAATTAAGCAGTAATGAGATTCTGGCTAAAGAGGGCACTAAATGAGAATAATATACACTTAAAAGAATTCAAAACAAATACACAAACAAACAAAAAGTTTATTATATAAAAGCTCTACCTGCACTATAAGCATATAGGTTTTTTCCACGTGTACTTTTAAACAATAGAAGTGTCAAAAAATAGGGTCAACTGTGTTAGACTAAATTACATTATTGAGTAGGCTGCACTGAATAGAACCTCTGTATTGTAATTAGCATAGAGAAGCACAGTTTGTACCATAATATAGTAATTTATCCTCAACGAAAACCTCCCAGAGTCCTATTATTTTGGAACATCCTATGAAGATCAAACCACCAGAACATGATTGTACAACAGTAAAATGTTCTCTTGCATTAAATTGAAGAAATCTGTTTGCTAATAGAAAAAAAAATGTAGAAAGGTACTTGGAAGTGTTATTTTCTAAGTACAAGACACCCTAGACAAGGCATCTTAATTCCATCAAGAACACCAAAAAATAATTTTTGTCATGCTGTTAAATCCATCATGATGGGCTTAAAAACTAGTGCAAATTGGTCAAAAGGATCCAACAAACACTGATGTCCAAGCTGGCATATTGGCAACTAATATGTAGCTGGTGGTCAACAGAGGGTTTAAAAGATCTTTTCTTTCCTCTTGTTCTTTTCCAATGTTATTGAAGACTTCTCTTGCTCTAAAATACATTGCTGAGCTTCCCCGCTTGTTTTCCCTTCCTCAAACTGATGGCATTTTTCTTCTAGTTTTTTGTGTTGTGTTTCCCAATTCTTTTTCATTTGCTCCTGGCATCGTTGAAGGTCAGCTTCAGAGTCCTTCAGTTTTTGACCTTTCTCTTTGACCTTCATCTCAAACACCTGCTCCATCTCCATC
>PVJA010039514.1:0-19099 GCA_004027025.1 Myocastor coypus | reverse complement strand
TGGGCAAAGAAGGTGTCCATGGTGGCATGATCAACAAGAAATGTTATGAAATGGCCTCCCACCTGCGGCGTGCCCAGTACTGACCTCGTCTGTCCCTCCCCCTCCCACCATTCCCAATTGCTTTTGCACCCCCCTTCCCAAACACACACATACACAATTTTTATTTTGGGGGTCATTACCCCATATCCTTTATTGCTGCCAAAACCACATGGGCTGGAGGCTGGGGCTGGATGGACAGATACCTCCCCCTACCCATAACCCCTCCTATGTGTGGTTGGAAAACTTTGGTTTTGTTTCTGATTTTTTTTTTCTGAATAAAAAAAAGATTCTAACAAACAAACAAACAAAAAGTTCTCCTTTAAAAAATTTTTTAGGCCTGTGTGATAGCTTCGTGGATTAGAGCACCTGCAAGCAGGCACAGGAGCTGGAGTTTGACCCCTAGGCCTACAGTGTCATGGCAACTGAGACTGGACATGGTTGCACACCTGTAATCCCATGCTTAGGAGGCTGTAAACAGGCAGATCACTGTGAATCAGATTTAGAAGTGAGATACTGAACACCCTGTAGACCCTTCCCTAAAATACAAAATAAATAAATAAGCAAATAAATAAATAACTTTTCTTTATTTTATTTTATTTTATTTTATTTTTGGTCAGCTCATCTCTGTCCTGAGGATCAAGCTGGTACAGCATGTGGTGCTGGGGATTGAACTGTGCCAGGCACTGTAGACTGTTGAGCTATTTTGCCAGCCCTTATTTAATTTTAAAGAAATAAAACAATAATAAAAATATACAAATGATACAGAATTTCAAAAAAACAAGGAATTCAACAATGGTGGTTATATTGCGCACTGTTGTCTTTAAAGTAGTCGTTCATGTTACCAGATATAAGCATGCAAAATTGTTCAAAAACTTTAAGCATTGACTATTTCTTTCAATAAACACATAGAAATTAGTAGTACCATTGTCCTAGCTGCCGTGCGCGTGTGTGCACACGTGTGTGTGTGCACACGTGCACATCCAGCTGTTTTATTCCTTTCTTTTGTCCTTCACACCTCCCAGTTGTTCCTTCCTATGAGCAATTTCTCTCCCTTTTGTAATATCTATTGTACCCGTTGCTTCCAGTCTGTACAGAATTTTGGATGGAGTCGTGTGAATCAAAACTTGAGTGGAAATAAAACTTTGAATGGAAACCCAGTATTTTGTGCATTAAGGCATGACATTTTAAAAAGCATCTTCTTTTGTTTGGGTTCTTACTGGCTTCTTTATCAGAAATTAAAAGAATGAGACAGTTTTCACTGCTGTGCATTCTTTCGTCTACTAGCCAAGCTTTTCATCAGTTCTTTCCTTCCTGGATTTTTTTCAAGAATCATCTCATCATCCGCATGCTTCCCTTATTTTTTACTTTACTCTATGGCCTCTTCTTGTTGCTGCTGTTGATTTTGCTTTCCTTTGCTTCCATTGAAAGATCTGGAATACTTACCAGTTTTCCACGCCCGTGTGCTCTCTGTGGCGTGAGCTGTGTTGAAGAAGTTCCCTTGTACCACTTCAAATCCAAGCCTGCCACACCCTTACGTTGCCCACAGGCAACATGGCTGCCGTGTGGACCCTCTGGGGCCAAGAGGAAGTTTTGATGGTGCGGAACCTGTTCTTTCGGCCAATGAGTCAGTTGAGAAAAGGATCCAAGTCTCACGGAGATGCCACAGACCTCCCAATGGGTTCCCAGGAGTTCACGGGATACATGAACTTCAGACAGAATGAGGTTGGGCTTTATTTGATGTTGGTAAGAAAAGACACGAAACGACACATTAAAATTGAATTTGTGGCCAGGGAACAAACAATAAGCGTTTTGAAATGTATTGAAATCATTTTTTCACACATTGTTTTCTAAAAGTCAGGTGATGTTGCATAAAGCAACGACAGGTCAGCTAGAATCAGGCAGAGGCCAGTGTGGCAGAGCAGCGTCTAATGTGGACCTGTGAGTTTCAGCCACGAAGCCGAGGACACGTAAGAAGGAGAAGACAATGGCTTTGGTGCGGGACGCAAGGGGTTAGGCGCAGTGTTCACACACACGGGGACGGAGCTGCACCAAGACTAAGCTCAGGTACAAAACTGCATTCACGGTCGGCCAGGACTTAAACGGAAAGTGCAGAGGGCTCGAAGCAAGCACGAGAGAAGAGCTCCGTGTGCTTGGCCTTGGGATATTTTTGTTTTTAATATACAAACCTAAAGCACGGGTAATGAAAGCAAAAGGGGACAAATGGGAGTGAAAATCACACTGAAACTCTTCTGAATGGCAAGGGAAACTATGGACAGTGTGCAGAGCCATGGATATAAAGGGACAGAAGCTATTTGTATCTATTTACCAAGAAGCTAATATCCAAAATTTATGTCAAATCCAAGCACTCAAGAGTGACACAACAAGTAACTGAATTTAAAAGCAAAACTGGAATCCGAAAAGCCGTTTCTGTGAAGACAAAGTGTAAATGGCCAATAAGGTGAACAAAAAACGCTCAGCAGCAGGAATTTCCAGGAAAAAGCAGAGTAAGGCTAGAATGACACAGCGCCCCGCGTGCCTCAGGGTAGCTGCTCTCACAAACCCGAAGTGTACGCTGCTGGTAACAGCTTAACTTTTAGAACCATTAAGACACAGTGCAGGGTTTGCTCAGAATACTGGCCATCCAATCACCACGTGACCCAACAGCCTGACCGCTAAGAACGCATCCCAGGGAGCCGGGATCAGGATGCTATAACTGCAGGGTCATTCACAGCACCATTATTTTAGTTAATTAACCTAATTGTCCATCCAGCTATCTGCCTGCTGATGTTTAAATCCATAAAGAAAATGTAGTCCATACCCACAACAGAACAGCGCTCTGTTGTGGAAAAGATGGAGATACTGACCGTAGCAGCAATTTAAATGAACTTGGAAGACCGTGTGGACAGTGCGATGGATCAGACACCGGAAGACAAACCTTGAGGGTGTTACGCACCTGCAGTCTGCAAACCTGGCCTCACCATCGCTCAGGGTGGAGCAGAATCCGTTGGCCGAGGCAGATGGGATGAGGCTTGGGCAGGTACTGGTAAAAAGACCTAAAATTTCAATTATCCAGGGGGAGTAAGGTCAAGAGCGGAGATGTATAGTATGGTGATGACAGCTCTGTGGGCTTACTGATTTCAGGGAAGCGCTTCACTGGGTAGTCATTCGTTTGATTTGACCATTCTACAATAAGCACATGTTTCTAAAGCTCTAGGTCTCCGACTCCCTTCTCCACCCCTCCCCCTTGCTGTTTGCCCCAGGGCCCATGCCCCAAGCTGCATTCCGAGGCACTTCCTAGTGTTTCTATGCAGACTCCATAAGGTACTAGGCAGTCAGGCAGGGCTCTCACTCCCAGTCCTCCTGCCTCTACCTCCTGCAGTGCTGGGGCTGTGGAGACCTCCTTCATCTGGCTCAGCTGTGGTCTCCCCTGCTTTCCTTTAGCTCTGGGTATTCATTTCCTTGTTGACCCTGTTCGTAGCCCCCAGACCTGGGCAGCACATTCCTGAGCACACTGATTACACAGCCGAGAGCGGCCAGCAGCCTGGTCCGCTGACTCCCTAGGCAAGGCTGGTCATCCTTACCTGTGCTGTGCTCGGTGTGCCTCCCAGCACCACCTGCCCTCTTGCTCTGGGTACGCTCTCTGTGCTGGCACTCGGGGGGCTGGGAATGCACTTCACACCCCTCCTGTCACTCAGGACCCACAGTGCAGAGTTTGAGGAAGGCACGGCCCCAGTCTTTGTGGGAGGAAGAAGGGAGCAAACTTCATGGAAATCGCTGTTGTCGTGCAGCAGGAGAGAAGGGAGTAGAGCCACCTGGATTGGGGAGGGGTGCTCCACAGAGGGGAACAAAAGGAGGAGTAGCTAACAGATTCTTCACAACAAGAACAATGACGCTAAACTTATAGAGTCAAAAAACAAATGCACAAAGCAAAACACAGGAGGACTGTTTCTAGGTCCAAGGCTTTGTTTCAGCACTTGAGGGGCTCAGCTCAGTGCTTCGGGGTGAAAGCCTTCGAGTGTCTGCCCTCTCAGCAGAGCCCTCTGAGATCTTTTCTACCACCATCCACATTCCTCCTCAGGTCCAGCCAGCTGCTAACCTCATTTCTAATGCTGCAGATTTTGTTCTCTCAACATTTGGCATGAATGGGATCGTGAGACATGAAAGCTTTTGTACGTGTTTGTTCACTGAGAATGACGTTTCCCCAGGCTCACCTGAGACGGAGCAGAGCGTGTGGTGGCACATGTTGCTGACAGACCTGATGGAGGCATGGCGAGGCTCGGGAGGGCTAGGAGAGGGGAAAGCGAGGGAGGAGCCCTGCGGACCAGCCCTCACTGCCCGATGTGAGTGTCTGTTATGCTTTCCAAACCTACAGTGATAAGAATAGGAAAATGCTGCTCAGGGTTCTCTCAGGTCATGTTTTGTCAATCTCATCAGTGATTGGTGATACCAGGAGTGTTTGCATATTGCTGGCCAGAGCCTCAGTCCATCGTCAACGTCACTACAAGTTTTTGTGCAGACAGATGTATGCTTTTCTTCAACATTTTTATTGCTATATATTTGAAGTACACAGTGCTCACACTTAAGGTGCACTGATTGGCTGTGGCGGACTTTTGCCTCCTCCCTCCCAGCCCTCGGTGCCTGCCTGCTCTTGCCCCACTTTTCATTTGTGTGAGCTCCTTGTGCAGCCCCCAGTTCTTTCTTCTGAGCGCCTTCCCCTTCCTTCCCTCCCCACTGGCGGCACCTCCTGTTCCCCCTCCTGCACTTCCCTCCTGTAGGTGCCTCTGAAGGCAGGGCTGTTTGGACAGTATCACTTCTAAGAAAGAGGCCACGTGTTTATTCAGTAGATTGGCCATGTCACCTTGCCACTCATAATGCAGCACTTGCTAGACCCTCATTGTGCCTTGGTATGCGCTGTTTGTCACTACACACCACTTTATTTGTGTCACTCATGCATCTCAAGTGACACGTGGTTCTCTGAAACTTTCATCTCTTCATTAGCCATCTATAGATCCTATTTGATGCAAGATCTGCCTCAATTTTGGCCCAATTTAAAGGAGGGCTAAAGATAGATCATCCTAAGTTATATTTAGAAGCCAATGAATTCAAGCTAAAGTTATTTTGAAAAGGGAAATTAGTTCTCCCTGAATAATATTATCTTATTTTAAGAGAAAATACATGATAAAATTATGAAAAACTAGAAAAGGAGAGACACAACCAACCCAAAATACAGTAGCAAGTCCATAATTGGCTCCTACAGATGTGGTCAAATAACATTTTACAAAATTTCAGAGTGACTTCAAGGAGGAGGAAATCCCCTTCCAAAATGACACCAGCACTCCTGGAGATCATGTGCATAGCAAGGTGGCAGAAAGCAGAATTTGCATTTTCTGCACACACTCACTCACAGAGAATCCGGACTTAAGACTGAGAAAGCTAGAACCTTCCAAAAGAAATTACGAAGCTTCTCATGACCTAGACTTAGGAAAAGATTTTCTTCATGTGAAACAAATATCAAAATAAATGATCAATTCTTAAATTATCAATAATAATAATTGCAGCAATCATAATATAATATAGAAATAAGAATTATAACCTGGTTCTATGGAGGCTGTTGAGTACACTGAGTGACAATTTAGAGCAGAAGAGAATCTAATTGTACATATAAAAATGGACTTGTGTGTAAAATATAAATCTCTTAAATCTCAAAGATAACAAACAACCAATCTAAATATCGAACTCAGGGATTAACAAAGAACTTCTCCCAAGAGGATATCTGTATCATAGCAATATGTGTTTACTCATTTAGCTTTGGTAGAATATAAATTCAGATCATTATGAAACCTCTTTGCACACCTATTTGATGCCCAAAATAAAGCACTGTAATTTTTGTCCTGGAAAGGAAAATACCAAGGGTGACAAGCAGCTGATACCTTCTTCATATGTTCCTTGCCATTTGCAAATGCTATGAAAACAGTTTTCATTTTCTTATAAATGTAAATACACACATGATGTAATAATCTTACCTATGGTTGCTTACTCTAGAAAAAAGAAACTGTATTGCAATCTAAAAAATGTATATGGATGATTATATCAGCTCTTTTCTTAATCTTTTACAAATGGAAATAAACTAAATGCCTCTGAAAGGGTGAATAATTAAATAAAGTGGCCACATGGAGCCAGACATTTATACAGCAACAGAAAGCATGAACTGTTGGTACCCCCAACATGGATCAACCTGAGATCACGCTGAATTCAAACAACAAGAACTAGTCCCCTGTGATGCCTACTGTGGGTTTTGGCTTGGTGATACTCATGAAAAGGTAGAGACACACTCATGGAGAACAAAGAATATGCTCCTGAAATTTTGTGAAGGGGAAAGGTGTGACTACAAAGGGGCAAAATGGAAATTTCTAGATCAAAGGAAGCTTTAAGAGTCATACTTGGGACACTGGATGCAGAAGACATGCGAATTATAAAACTCAGAGGACTGTACCAACGAAATCTGTTTTTCTTTATGTTAATTTCAAATAACAAAATTGGCTTTGACTAAGAAAGAAAAAAGAAAGAAAGACTGACAGAAAGAAAGAAAGAAAGAAAGAAAGACAGAGAGAAATAAACAAATAAACAAACAAACAAATAAATCAATAAATACATGTGTCCTGGGTGGTCAAGGGGTGGTGAGAAGCAGCTTCTTTTTCCTGGCTAACCGTAGAGCTAAGAGTCTCTCCCGTTTCCAGTATCAAGCCCAACCCCCTGGCTAGTCTTCAAGTTTGTCTCTCTGCGCTTGAGCATCAAAGCTCCAGGGGCAGCTGCATCTGAGTGGACCAGCTGTGTCGGCTTTCCTCTGCTGGATGAAAGTCCACTCCTGTTTCTGTACTGAAGCCTTCAACTCCATCTCAGGGATCCGTAGTCCTGCAGAGAGGTGCGCAGCCCATTGTTGTGAGGTGCGGGTAGGAGCCAGCTCTGGGTCAGTGAGCACAGTTGGTTCCCCACATTCACCCATTCTGTGGATGCTGGCTCATTGTATTCTCCCTCTTGTCCACGATCACCCGCACACACAGAGAATGGTGCTACACAGGCGACTTATTAGGAGCATTGTTGACAAATACTGCACGTGCAATGCAGCCATGTCTGGTGCTATTGCTGATATACCATTAACTTATTATTAACTTATTAACTACCACTCCCAATTAATCAAGTAACTACAGAGGGGCGGATGGCCCCTGGCCACCACCATGAAGCAGAATTGTCAGTCAACTGCACACACCAAGACCACTACGGGGTGGGTTGGGGTGGCCCTAGGATGGCCACAGGTTCCCCCATGCCTACTGCCTGCACTCAGGTCCTGGCAGTGTCCTCCTACCATCTCTGGGCTGTATGTCACTCACTTGTCCGGTGAATCAAGAGGCTCTGTGAGGAAGGGAGAAGCAACACGGTCGGACTGTCGCTCCCATGGATACTCCTGGCTCACTTCCACGTGGCTCACTTTCCTCCTGAGCCACTGCTGGCCTCCAGTGTGCCCACTACCAGAAGATGCAGGGCCACGTGGAATTGGAGTCTGTTCCTTTTCTGCATGTGGTGGGCCCCAGCGAGCTGCGTGGGGCCCACGCTGCCACCCATGGGCCGCAGAACAAGCTCCCCAGGGTGGGGTATTGGGCCAGTGATGGCTGGGGTCCATGAATGGCGGGATTTTGTTTATTCTGTGAACTCAAGCTTCAGCGAAGGAGGAAAACCGAGGCACTGCACGGGTGGACACTTCTCCACCAGCTATCCACCTACCTGGGTGTCCTGATTAGGAGAAATCCTCCGGCATCTTGGGACCTTTGCTCCTGGAGGACCCCAGCAGGCACAGCTCAGAACGTTGGTCTGAGGGTTCACCCAGATCTTCCAGCTCATCAGACGTACTGTGGCATTCTTCACAGCACAGTACGTCTGTGTTCTGACGTTCTCACAGCTCTCTTCAGGCATGGGTGTGGAGCTCTGGGGCTGGAGGAGATAAACAGGTGTGGCGGTCACACCCCAGAATTCTGAATTTTGTGTCTCTTACTAACAAAATGCAAACCTGATCTGACTTTATTAATCAAACTTCCTTAAAATTCTTCTCTCCATAATGTGTTGTGTTTCAATTTCAAAAGCTAGCATTAGAGAAAAATGATTACATAAATGTCTTACATTTTTAACACTCACTGTACTTGCTAATGTTGGAAAATTACATAGCTGCACATGTGACACACATTCTAGGTTATTAAATCTCTCTATATTATTTATGTTAATTTTTTTCTCATACAAAAGTCATTGTTTAAAAGAAAGATGGAATGAGGGGAAAGGCCATATTGAAGAAAAAATGGGCTTTCACATGCACTGAAAATTTCCCTCGATATAGTTCCTACGCTTCTCAGGGCATGCGAACAATACAAATATTGCAATATTATTTTAGAGACACACAAAGATTATGCTCTACAGAACATTTATAATTGCTCATAACCTTATGGTCAGTAAGTGGTGTGAACTCAAGTTCAATATGTTTGACTTTTATGCCTTGTGATAGAACTCTCACTAAGAACCCTCGAGAACGGCAGCTTATCTGAGTGATACCTGTCAAGTTGGACTGAACTGGGTCGGCCCCACCTGCCAGGTAGTGGTTCAAGAGCCAGCCGCCGATGGCACCATCTAGAGACAGGGACTTTTAAGAGCCAAGTTCAGTAAGAACATGGGTGTGACTCCTGGGTTGAATCATGTGTGCAGCACCACAGATGGGATTGCTCCCACCGACACACAGTGGCTTAAACTGAAGGGTGCAGGGCCGTGGAGATCGCTCAGCAGTCTAAGCGCCACCTGCCTGGAAAACGTAAGGACCTAGGCTTGCTCCCCAGTACGGCATGCCATGCCAGCCCAGAACACCAAGTGTGCTGTGTGGGCCACCGAAACAGGGCGTGATGGCACACACCTGTAATCTCAGTGCTAGGGAGGCTGAGACCAGAGGATCACTACAAGTGTAGGTTGTATAGGGACACCCTGTACTGAACAAATCAATAAATTTTAAAAATAAATAAATAAACTGAAGGGTACAGAGGAAGCAAGATGGGAGGAGCGTGCGCATTGCGCACTCGGTCATGAGGGATGGACTATGGCTGTGTTCTTTAGCTATGGCTGTGTGGTGGTTTTGTTTGTTTGCTTTCCCTTGAGTGAAAAATGACCTCAGGAACCAGCAGACATTACATCCTAGGTTTCAAAACATAAGGAAACTGTGTCAGTCTCAGCAGGACAGACTGGCTCTAGCACTGACAGAGGTTCTGTGCTCAGGACCACCAGTCCAGAGGGATTTGAAGGAGGAAAATCAGCCTCGTGGGCCTGGGGAAGAGCACTGAACAGCAGGGCTGCCCCTGAGCACACTGGTCTATGTGAGTTCTCCTTGCCACCTTTGAGATTTGCTCGACTGTAAACCCTTGTCCTTCCTTTGGACTCCTCCCATTGGAAGGTCACTGCCTTGCGCATATGCCACCATTGCTTCCAGGATGATGGCTTCAGTGGCTCCACGGGGTCACAGTAGCAGGGACATTTTGCCTGGGGTCCCATCCATGTCTGATTTAGATGTTAATAGAACATTGGTCTTAGGCTTTGGTCTTGATGCTGGAATGGATGTATTTTGGATGCAACAAGGATGTCAATTTTGAGGGAGGCTGAATTGTGTGCCCTGCGAACTGCTCTCAGAGCCCTAGGCTGCAGTGTGACTTATGACACTAGAGCAGTTAAAAAGCACTTAAGACAACGGACATGGTAAGCATGAGACCCTAACTAGACAACGATGAGGCTTTAGAGAAACAGGAAGAGAGAGTGATCTTTGCCTCTTTCCTCCTGTCAGGGCGTATAGAGCATGGGCATCTGTGGGCAAGCTGGGCAGAGAGCCTGTGCCATGGCTGAGCCCTGCAGCTGCTGCTGCCAGAGCTGGGAGCATGAAGCTAAGTGGTGGCCTTCCACTGCAGGGCACCTGCCAATGCCTGGGCCGGCTTCTGCTGTAGGCGCATGGAAAAGCCAGAAGCCAGACCCTTGTCTTCCCTTCTCTTTCCTGCCTTCGAGATCTTCGAGTCTCCTCAGATTTGGATGCATCCTTTAGATTGTACTAATGCAAATCACTTTCTCCCTGGAAATTGCTATACTTTGGCAACTATATACATAAACATTTATGCTAAAGAATATTGAAGAATATATGTATTCATGGAACAAAATCCATGCATATATCAATTTTCACAGAATCACAATTTATATCTTCTTTCGTTTGCTTAATCTGAAGTTTCAGTTGTACAGGGACAGCAAGCGAGGCAAGCGTGCCCCCTGGTCTAAAACGGAGTGTCACACGGTTGTGGAAACCAGGTGGATAAGGGGTCCACAGGCAGACCCTAGAGCCCACAGCAGAGCCATGGGATTGCACGAGCTACACCCTATGCAAAGCGGGGTGTGTGCGTGCACGTGTGCATGTGTACACATGCGTGTGCATATGTGCTTCTGTACACTTGTACCTCTATCTATTGAGGAAAGGATTTCAAGAGAATTTTTTCTGTTAGGTTACTTTTAGCATGTCCCATAAAATAATTTCTAATAATTGGGATAATATTTAAGAAATAAATAGGAAAGATTTTCTTAAATACTAAAATAATTTTTACCCTACTGTGAACCTACTATGTTAGCAAAAATGTGGAAGTCTGAACGTCCTTTAATGCTGGTTGGCTTAAGGCTCCACAGTCACATACGGTTGCTGTCACCATAAACTCCAGCATGCACGTGTGCAGGAAAGCTATACCTCAATAAGCAACAAAGTTAATTAAAATAAATGACTCTAGTGTTTTCTGTTCTACCAAGTAAGAGATTTTAAAAGTAGTGAGAGTATATCAGCTAAGATGGGAGTCTGAGTTTGTTCAGATAGACTTATAACCAAACTTGTGAAAATAAGGCGTTAAAAATAGCTCAAATTCATCTTCTTTGGAGGAAAGTAAAACTACGATTAATCTATGCCACAGATCCACTGTAATGGAGTGTGCTGGCGCTCAGGGCGCAAAGGCGTTCCGCATCCACGAGAGGCTCGCACGGCCTGAGAAGACCACGCTGCAGAATAGAAGAGCCGAAACAGCTGGAACTTTGCATTTGCCTTTAGAACATTTCGTAGATGGTCAAAAAAGACTGCTTGATAATAATTACATCACTAGGAGCATGGTGCATAATAAAATGATAAGAAAATCTTAAAATTTCCAGAACCGAGAAGCCAGAGCGTGGAAGTCCTACGCAGGACACCGAGGCACAATTTGTCTACTAATTTCTGACCTGCGTGGAACGTTAACTCATCCATCTGGGCAGCAGCTCTCTTCACTGGTGTTTACAAGCTGGAATGCAGCGAGGGGGGGGTGAGGGTCTGCGCAGGGCGCGGGCGCGGGTCGCTGCCTGGAGACCAGCTCCAGGTGGCCACAAGCAACAGCCCAGGCACAGCGACCTCGGGCGTGTGCCCTTGCGAAGGATCTGTGCAGGGAGCTTCTTCACTGCTTTTCGTAAGGGCAGGAACCAGCCTTTGCCTACCGTATTGATAATACTTTTGTTTCTTTCTTTTAAAGATCATTTTATCCTTGGCAGGATCCAAATGCTGTGCCTGGAATTTAAATGAGAGAAACTGCACTTTAGGCTGAGCTAACAAAAGCTGCCGAGCTTTCTGCTGCATTGAGGGCGATTGTGCTTCGCGGGAGGAAATGGCTCCATCTGAATGGCAGCACCTATGGGGAGCTTTTGTGGATTGCTGTGTCAAATCCCCCAAGGAGCGATAATGCCCTTGTCCATCTGAGGCATGGGAGGGGAACGGCGTCAACTTGGCCTTTGTCTCTCGGCGCAGATCCCCTGGTGAGCAAAGGTGGATCGCAGGGAACTCAGAGAGCCCAGCAATTGCAAGGCGGTGCCGCACAAAGTCTGGGGTCCCAGTGCCCTGGAACGCTGGCCAAGAGCAGCTCCCCTTGGGCACCTGTGCTACCAGGTCTGGGCTTCCCCCTTCAGACTGCAAGTCGTGCCTGTAGGATTTACCTACGATTTTAGGGAGTAATGAGATGATTTCACTGGCATCTGAAAGAGTCGTAAATTTCAAAATTTTGGCTGCATGATGAAGAAAATTATGGCTTTCAAGCCACATTTATCTTCAGGCAATAAAAGCACTGGCAGTGAGTTGAACGTATTAACATTTCCCTTGCTCCCTTGCCATGTTGTTACAAAGGGAGAAACTCTCTATGCACAAGATGATTCTGCTTAATATAGGGAAAGTTACGGAACGCGTACAATGCTACTGTAAACAACGGGGAGCTAGCAAGTTCCTATGGCTACAGATGAGCGTACGAAAGCCTGTAGTATTTTATGTGTAAATGCTCTATGATGGGCTGTGGAATTTTCAGTACTATTTGCCATACTTTCAAAGTGGGCAGAGCTTGAACATATTTTTCCAACACTATTCAAGACTGGGGAAGTGAAATCTGAAAGCAACAACAAAAACTGAGATAAAAAGACGCAAATGAGTAGCTCTCTATGCATGCATCAGAGTCAAGTTTGTTAAGTTACCAGTGTGCGTCCAACTTAGCTAAAGCCATGACTAAACACCCAACGGCAGAAGGTGTTGCACAGAGATTGAAAAACTGACTATAAATGCCCACAGAATTGCGAGAGGCCCTGGGAAGCTGAAATAATTCCGGTGATGCAGAGCGAATGCGAGGGCTAACGGTACCTGATTTCAAAGCATAATTTGATCGAGTAATTATCAAGCAAGTGTGGCTTTAGCATAAAATAAAAGGGACCGAGAAGGAAGTCCACAATTCAACCATATGTGTGTGTAAAACTGATTTTCCACAAAGGTATCATGGGAGAAAGGTAGCATCCATCTTCGATTAGAGAAAGGGTAAGTTTTTCAGTAAGCATTATGGAAAAGTTTTTATGCCCCGTTGAAAATATGATACAGACTTTGTATGGTGTGGAAATACCGATTTCTTGTAGGTTATAAACCAAGTGTAACATCAAAAATTATAAAGCTTCAAGGATAAAATCTCTGACAAAACAAGGTGCTGTAAAGCTTAAGTATATTTGATCAGGTTTGTCAGTTAGACTCCATGAAAAGTGACTTAACGTTTAAAAGAATAGTAGAATCTTTGAGATCTTAGCGCAGGCAAAGCTATCTTTGACCTAACACATAAAACACAATGCACGAAAGAACTAATGTTTAGGGTGGAATTCACAAAATTAAAATCCTCTGCCCTGTAAAGGCATGGTTAAGAAAGTGGAAAATAAATTACATTATGGAAATTAAATTTGTAAGGCACGTATGCAATTAAAGACTCATATCTATGGTATAATGCCTCAAAAATTTAATAATAAAAAACAGTAACACCTGTCAAAAGATTTGAGCAGAAGTTTCACTAAAATTATTCAATATACGACATAAACACGCATAAAAATAGAATTATTTGTTAGGTAAATGCAAACGAAAACTGCAGTTAGATGACCGTTTCTTTAAAAGGTAAGCGTTAACCTGCAAAACAGCTCACACACCCCATGCATCTGCCCGCAGAAAGCCAGGTGCAAGCAAGCTCATGACAGCCCTCGTTCAAGAGCTAGAAATCCCTCGGCAGCCTGGCAGCCTGCCACCAGGTCACCGATGGTCACACCGAGGTCCCCATCACGGGGTCCTGGAGCCAGTGAGGGGCGGTGCGTGCGGGGGACGAGGGTAACAGCACTGTGTGAAAGAGCTCGTGAAGGAGCGTGCAGAGCATCCACTTGGGCCCAAAGTTTCTAGGCACTGCTAAGAAGGCTGTGGAGCAGAAAGCAGAGCAAGAGTCGCTGAGGGTTGGTAGTGGCCCTGTGGGGTGGGGTGGGAGGCCCCAGGAGTCACGTGGGGGGAGCGTGGGACGGGATCGCTGTCTCCATCCCAGGGACTTACACGTTCTAAATACAGACCATTGCAATTCACCAGTTAAACTTCTAAATCTTAGATCTGTAAGTTCTAAAATCTCTGTGCATTAAAACATTCATGCAAGACGTTTGTGTTTCTCAAGAATTATTTTGTTGGTGCATATACACAGCATGAATGTTAGGGTATCCATGTGCGTATTTAGCGGCTTGTATCCTGATTTTTAAGTTTTCTTAGTCTACTTTGTAGTATATAATAATTACGTTTTTTTCCAGGGCATCGCCTCATACACTGGGTGAGTCTTAACCTTTCTGGCTGTCTTCTCATCCCCTGCCTCTGTGATCATTAGGAACTGCAGTTAAACCCAGAGTCATATTATGTAATGACATTTTATGTGCAGTAAAATGTGCTTGGGGACAGGCTGGCCAGATAGCTCAGTGGATTAAAGCACCTGCTTAGGCAGGCAGACACAGGGACTGGGGTTCGATCCCCAGCATGCTGTGCTAGGTGCCAGCCTCCGAGCACACTGAGACAGTGCTTGAGACTGGGTGTGGTGGTGTGTGCTTGTAATCCCAGTGCTTGTGAGGCTGAAAACAAGAGAGTCACTAAGAGTCAGACCTATAGGGACGCTCTGTAGACCTTTACTAAATACATTTTTAAAATGCTCAGGGGAGACGATTCAGACCTGTCAATAAATCTATCAGGAAGGGGCCCCAATTCGAAGGTGTCAAGGGAAGGAGGAGGGGAGATTCCCATAATGCAACTCACAATGCAGCCAACACGCAGCAAACAGAGCTCAGGGAACGCATTCCCTTGCCGTGCTTGGCTTGATGTGCACTGCTAGGCTCTGGGTAAGAGGAAATCAGGAGATCCAGCTCCCAGGGAACTGGGAAGCTGTGCCATTTCTTCAGGAGGAAAAGGTATTGATAATTTTTAAAAGGGGAACAAAAAAAACGAAAAGGGATTCTTATGGGCATTTTATTGTTTTCTCTTCTATTTCAGTTACATTCCACATTCATTTTTTTCTGTTTCTCATTTAAACACACACACACACACACACACACACACACACACACACGGTGGAAGTCAGCGGAGATGGTATGCCGTATTAGTATTGTATCCATTGTTCAAGGTGTTCTTCCTCACATTCCACAGTGCTGCTCTTGCAGAATCAGGATATGCTCATAGTTCTGTGGTAGGTGAACAGTAAATTAAACAGTAATTTAACTGTTTATGAGGAAACGCATTAAAGGACAAAATTCTGCAGAGATTTGTGCCTCTGGAAACGCTGACCTGGTGCACACATGCAGAATCCAGGGTTAGGAGGCCAGTAGGAAAAGCCGGGAGAGTCCGCTCCCCACTCTCGAGTCTGCAGGGTGGAAATCCAGCTGAGACTGCATGCTGGTGTGTTCGTGCTGGCCATGAGATGGTGACACAGAGCGCGGGCATTTCCCTCATTGCTCGTAAGAGTGCGTGATCTCTGAAGGCACCCTGGACACCATACATTGCTAAAATTACAACTTTGGAGTCACAAAGCCTGAATGTAAATTTGCATTCCAATCATTAGCCATGAAAGAGAGGTTCTTTAAAAATCTGAACCTTATGTTTGTATGTCTCTCTCTCTCTCTCTCTCTCTCTCTCTCTCTCTTTCTCTCTCTCTCTGTCAGAGACAGGGGTCTCACCATAAATATTTCTCAGAAGAGATGCAAGTGGTCAGCAGAGTTATGGAAAGAATTCTCAGCATCAGAGAAGTGTGACTGAAAACCACAGTGGGAAGATTACATTTCAGCAAGGGCGACTGTTACCACCAGTGGAAAAGAGCGCCAGTGTGGGCCCCTCGTGTGGACAGCAGACAAGCTCTGTACCACGTGCGGGGAAGGTGCACACCGTCAAGGAAAATAGGACCGGAGCTGGCCGCAGAGATAGCTCAGAGATCCGAGCACTTGCCTGGCAAGCACAAGGACCTGGGTGGGATCCTGGTAACGTATGCAGCGGGTCCCACCCCTTGGCTCCCTGAGCCGACCACTAACATGGGACATGGTGGCGCATGTCTGCAGTCTCAGCGCTGAGGAGGCTGAGACAGGAGGATCGCTATGAGCCTGAGCTGCGTGGTGAGACCCTGTACCAAACACATTTTTAGTTGTTTTTTGTTTCTTGCCTCTCTGTGTCTCTCTTTTTCTTTTGTATTTAGTGCAGGGTCTACAGGGTCTATAGGGTCTCACTATGCAGATCGGACTTGTAGCGATTCTCCTGTTTTCAGCTTTCCAAGCACTGGGACTGCAGGTGTGCACCGCCATACCCAGTCTCAATCGCTGTCAGCGTGCTCAAGGGGCAGAGCCAGCACTCAGGCTAAGGGTGCAAGCTCCGGCCCGGCGTCTGCCCAAGCAGATGCTTTAATCATCAGAGCTATGTGGCCAGCCCTCTGTACCAAATACATAAAAAATAATACTAATAAATAAAAAATGAAGAAGTGTGGGATCAGGGTTTAAAAAGTGCAAGAGTGAGACGCCAACAGCACTCAGCGGTGCGGGGCCTTTGCCCAGGGGCTCCGAGCAGCACTTTTGTAACAGCCAGACACGCGGGGAATAACCTGAGGACTCAGAGGGAGCAGCCCTCAGGGGATATGCTGTGCATACCCCGCAGAGCGCAGCCAGCCGCACGAAAGCAGCACGTCCTGACGTTCCTGACGTTCGTTCGGCGACAGCGTGCATGGAGGGGGAGGTCGGTGCGTTAGGACCTAAGCTAGCCAGAAAGACAGGCATCGCCCGATCTCAGGTGTGCCTGGACCTGAGAGCAAACAAGCCCCGGTTCGTTTAGGCGCGCGGCACCTGCTGCCGCCCCGCCCTCCGGGCCTCGGTCCCTTCGCACTTTGGGGAGACCGCGCTCGCTCCTACCACCTCCGTTTCTACACTGATGCGCATTTGTACTTGAGGTTGCCTGTAGAACCAAAGCTGTGCGCCGTGTCGGAGTGTCATTTATTCCCCTTAGCATGATGTCCCAGGCATACCCACTTCCCTGCAGGGAGGGCTTCTCAGGAGAAGCTCAGACGCGCCGCGCGGACCCTGACCTTGGGAAGGCCCCGACCGAGCGTCGGAAATGGCTCGGCCGCCGACATTCTCACTCACGCAGCAGGTCGGCGGGGTCCTCTGAGCTTCGGACGGGAGCAGCGAAGGCCTGGAGGAGCCGAGCCGCTGGCTGCACATCGCACCCTGAGGCGCCGACCCCAGCTCTGCTCGGCAGCAGACGATTCTGTCTGTTGCTAACTGTTTCCCCGTATAAAAAGGAACTTGCTCTCTTTGGTGATGCCAAGGCCAGGGATAAGGCATTCTGAAGAGAGAGGAGCAGAACACAGTGAGCATGTGCGCGGTGAGAACCACGTGGCCAGTGACAGGAGAGGCAGACGCCTCCGTCTCTCAGAACTCTAACAGATGGAAAATTGTTAAGGTGACAAAAGAAGCCAGTGCAAGCGTCGCTTTGATGAGATGCAGCTTCTGAGGAGCGCAGAGACAAAGAGCGTGGCAGGCTGTAAGATCCGGGGGCGCCCTTCTAGGCCTTGTGGCCAAGACCAAGCGTGGAGACCCTGGCATTAGGTGCTGAAGAAACAAATGCGGCGGGCTCAGGGGCTCCTTCCTCCTAGGCCGGCCCCACACAGGGCAGGCGCAGAGGGAGTGCTGGGTGGGGGCGGGGCGGGCCTTCCTCTGGAGCGGACGCTCAGGTTCCCAGAGTTGCCCCCCTCCAAATTTTGCATACTAATCTAAAGACCCCGAATTCTGCAAACCTGCTACTTGCGTCCATCTCAAAATGTAATGAATCAAGTTAGAATCCTTTGCCCCACCTTCAAAGCTGAGCATGTGTGACCAATGTCCCAGAAGCCTGTTTTTAGTCCAGTGGATTTTTTAAAGTACAGAATATAGACCTCAGAATATTTGCATTTCCTAGACAGTTTGTGTTTTCTGTCATTAATTTAAGGAAGGAACAAAATTGTTTGGCAGAGAGGGGTTTTTTTTGCTGTTGTTCTGTATTTTGTTTTTCTGTTTGTTTGTTTGTTTGGTTTATTGTCGTTGTTTTTGTATTTTAGGGAAGGGTCTCCAGGATGTTCAAAGCTGTGCTAGTAGATCGGGCTGCTGCTGTTCACTGTGTACCCCAGGGGCAGGGCTGGCACAGCAGGCCCGGGGATCGAGCCTCCAGCCCATGCTACCTTGCAGGCTCTTTAATCGGCTGAGCTATTTGGCCAGCCCTGGCAGAGAGGGTTCTGTTGAGAAAGGGAAACCTAGAGTAATGATTCTTGCCTCAGTTTTACTTTTCTTGACCTATAAGAATATTATTTTGTGTCACTTAAGTTCTGAAGAAATTTTTTCCTTTGCAGGTGCCAAATACTTGTGAGGCACGGGCAGGCCTCTCTGCTCCCCTGCCTGTGTTTATTTTCGTGTTTGGCGATTCACTGAGCACCAGCAACGTGCAGAGTCAAGTGGCACCGCTTCCTGTCCCGGAAGGCCTCGTGTCCAAGGCTCGCATGGCTCCTGAGGGTGGGAATGAGGTAGGTGCTTGGCGGAGCTCAGACTGCGCTGGCCCCAGGGAAGCTCCCAGGAGCCAGGATTTAGGGGGCAGAACATCCGGCCTAGAGGCTGCCAGGGCAGGCCCTTGCTGCCTGGGGCCTGGGGTCAGGGAAGGGGGTCACTAGATGGGTAAGGTCCACCATGCATGACCTGCCACAGTTACCTTAACACCAGCTCTTAGGCGCCCACCTCTGCAGTCCCTTGGCTTCCCCACAGACTGTCCATGGCCCTAGGGGCAGGGACTCTTGTCCTGCTGACCGGTAGCGATCAGCTTAGGGTCCTGCCTGCCGCACTGTCTTTGTGGCTATCTCACAGCCTAGCGCCTCAAAGAAAGCAAGCGGCAAGCCGCTACAGCGCTGGCAGTGAGGAGACAGAAGCAGGAGAATCTCTGGAGTTCTGAGACTCTTGACCAGCCTGCACAGAACTGCCTCAAAAATCAGAGTGGAAGCCGGGCGTGGTGGCGCACGCCTGTAATTCCAGCACTTGGGAAGCTGAGACAGGAGGATCAGTGCGAGTTCAAGACCAGCCTGGGCTACAAAAATGAGCTCAAGGCCAGCCTGAGCTGCATAGCGAGACCCTGTCT
>PVJA010039513.1:0-19107 GCA_004027025.1 Myocastor coypus | reverse complement strand
TCTCTCCATTGTTTAATCCTTTAGTTCTTGATTTCCATATAGCTGTGTTATGTCTTTCCATTTTTATTTCTTGAGTTCTTACACTAGGGAGACTATACGATATTTACATGAGTAGATCGGGTTTATTTCACTTATGAGTATATGTTCAAGATACATCCACTTATATATGAAGTCTTCTAGTTTATCTTTCTTTGTAATTGAGTAACATTCTCTTGTATAAAAATGCCACATCTTTTTCAACCATTCTTCAGGTGATGGGCATTTTGGTTGTTTCCAAGACTTGGCCATCACAACTTGTGCTGCTATAAACATAGGTGCACAGATATCACTATGATATGATGTTTTCAGTTCTTTTGGGAAGAAACCTAGTAGGGGGATGACTAGATTGAATGGGACTTCCAGTTTTAGTTTTTTTAAGGAGTCTCCACACTGCTTTCCAAAATGGTTACACTAGTCTGTATTCCCACCAGCAGTGGAGAAGTGTTCCTTTTCCCACAACCTCTCCTGTTGGTTGATTTCTTTATAATAGCCATTCTTTCTGGGATGAGATGGTATGTCAGTGTTGTTTTAATTTCCATTTTATGTATGATCAGTGATGTGGAGGATTTCTTCATGTATTTATTAGCTTCCTGTATTTTTTCCTCTGAGAAGTGTGTGTTCATGTCAGATGACCATTTCTGGATTTGGTCTTTGAATTTTGGGACCCTAATGTTTTTTAGTTCTTTATACACTCTAGATAGAAAACTTTTGTCTGAATACTTTTATTAGTTTATTTTTTTCAAAATTAGAGGGCCTGGCGGGATGGCTCAGTGGTCTAAAGCCCCTGCTTGGGAAAGCTTGGGTGGCTTCAGAGACCGCGGTTCAATCCCCGGCACCATATGCTGCGCCAGCCCTGCCCTCAGGGCAGGCTGAGCCGGCCATAAAAATGATTGAATAAACAAATAAAGGTTCTGAAGCAAGAAAAAAAAATAAATAAATTATTAAAAAAAATTAGAGGGTTGTCTTTTCATTCTGTTGGTAATTTCTTTTGACGTGCAAAAACTTCTCAGCTGGAGGAGGTCCCCGTGGTTGATTCTGTCATGTGTTAAATGTGCATTTTGATTTTTGTTCATGAACTCTTCACCTATCCTCGATGTCTTCAAGATTTCCTCCTACTTTCTTTTCCAGGAGCCTTAGTGTTTCTATTTTAATATTTAGGTCTTTAATCCATTTTGACTTTGGTTTAGTGCCTGGTGAAAGACCTGGGTCAAGTTTTAATTTTTGGAATGTAGAGATCCACTTTTTCTAGCACCACTTGTTAGGCTATCTTTCTTCCAGTAAACGTTTGGCCCCTTTGTTGAAGATAAGGAGGTCAAGTGTGTTTGGAGTTGCTTCTGTATCTTTTAATCTATTCCATTGATCCTCAGGTCTATGTTTTGCCAATATCATGCTGATTTTGTCACAGTGGCTTTGTAGTATAATTTTAAGTCCGGTATTGTAATGCCTGCTGTCTTATCTTTGTTGCCCAGGATTGTCTTTGCTACTCTAGGTCTTTTATGGTTCTACATGAATTTTAGGAATGATTTCTCTAGGTCTGTAAGATATATTAATGTTATTTGGATAAGGATTGCATTAAATCTGTATAACATTGCCATGTATTCAGATAATATGCATGGGATAATTTCTGTTTTCTTGCATATATTTAAGCATGACCTATGGACCAGTATGTGATCTATTTAGAGCAAGAAAAATATCTTCTTTTTAGTTGGTAAGAGACAGCAAAACACCCAAGAATCCCTCTTCTCTTTTCATACATGAGGGTCCTGTGAGACTTCAGAATTTACTCACTAAATATACATCACAGTGCAAAATTCTGTTCCAGATTAGTAATAGTAATCTCCTTGAGTGGTGGCTTTCAGTCAGGACATGATTTTATATTGCTTGGTTCATGATGCCCTATTGTAACTGTGCAGAAGAAAATTGTACTCTCAGATATTCCCATTTCAGTTTACTTTCTTTTATGGTAGGAAAATTACCTAAAATTTTATTTATTTATTTATTTATTTATGCATTTATGCATTTTTCCTTGTCTCATATTTTTTATTACCCTTTTTCACTTTTTAATACTAACAACGTGACAGTTTCAAAACACATTAGTAGTACATTCCCAATAATTGATACAATGCATTTTATTGTCCTTGTAGTAGTTAATTTTATACTAATTTCTACTTTTCAATCTTTACATAGTAAGCTTATTCAAAAACCACAGTGACTTACTTTTTAATGAGAAATGTTTATCAGGACATATGTATAACAGTGGTTCTCCCACATATTTGCTTTAACCTCACTGGGAGGCCTTGCCAAGCAGATTGCAGCTCCTCACCTCATGCTCTCTGGTAAATAGATTTTGATATAAGGGAATGAAATTTTCAACCTGAAAGATAGTTGGGCCAAGTTCATGTTCTATAAAACTGAAGAATTTTAGGAACCAATGGAAGGTAAGAGCAGAACATTTATTGGAGAAAGAAAGCTTATGCCCAGGAGAGGGACAGAAGGGGGACCCAAGCAGGTTATCCATGAAACTCTCTTCCAGGTATTTCTAGAGAGTAAAACCATGTGGTGAGGTGGGTCTAAAGTGGAGAGCACACGAACTGACTTAGTGGGGGAGTGAGGTGGGACAAACTATGGCCAACCAATAGGAGTATTACAAGCACCATTGTGCAAGTGACTTTGATTAAATTGAGGAATGAATGAGGAAGCAAGTCCCATAGTGAGTGGGCACACATACAGAATAAGAGTTTATCCAGTAGCCAGCCAGTAGCAGCTGGATTACTGACTCTTCTTGTCTCCTTTAAGGTAATGATCAATCACGGATGCTTGTCTTTAGGCAGGTAAGCATTTCTTTGGTCTTTAGTCTTTAGATTTGGCCCACAGCTGGAGCATGAATGTCTCTTATAGTTGTAAGGTACCTTGTCTTCCATGCTGTCTGTTTGAGGGCCTGGCCCTGTATGGCTACCTATAATATTTCTATCTAATTTAGATGCCTATAATATTATGTGAAAACAAATCAGCCTTGTCAAAAAAACATGTTCAAGTTTGTCTTTATAGCTGAGCAATACTCTAATGTATAAAAATACCACATCATTTTCATCTATTCCTTGTCTCCCTAGTGTAAGAACTTGAAAGAAGAAATAAAATCTGAAATGTATTATAGATATAGAAAATAGAAATGGGACTTAAGGATTAAAATCAAGGAGGAGAAAAAAGAGAAAAGAAAATTAAAAAGATAAGGAAAAAACATGAAAGTATATATCCAGGATGGCTGAAGTAATTATACTAAAAAAAATCCAAAAGATTTTTGAAAATAGCATTAATGTGTGGAATTTTTGCCTTGACTAACTATATGCTGATATCTGTGATCTAAGTAAATACATTGAGGACAGCAATGTTTGGTACGAAAACCATGCTTGAATATCTATCATCTTGATCTTTTAAATATGTAATGTTTCTAATGTCACATAAATTATCACTATACTCTTTAAAACAAATTTTTTAAAGAAGGTAATGAAGGTGACAAGAACAAAAATTTAAGATTTCTTGAAAAGTGAGCAGTAATGCACACGGTCCAAACTTACATAACTATATGTTAATCTGAACTGCAGATCTGATGATAAAAACAGATAGTATATGGGAGACAACCTGCTTGAAACCCCCCTCTTGTCCCTCTCTTGGACAGGAGCTGTCTTCCCTGCCCTGTTTCTGTCATTCCTGATTTTTGTTCTTGCTTTTGCTTTACATTTCAAAATAAATTAAACACAAAATAAACAAAAGTAAACCTAAATACAAATTTTAAAATACATAGTTCTTTTTATTCTTGCAAAAAAACTTCATAAGTCACTGAATAAATATGTATTTTAATATAAGGTATATCACCAAGTTAAAAAAATCTATAATTACAGAGTACAGTGTACACACCAAAAATGTAAAAAAATAATATATAAAGTGACAGAATGCCAATAATTAACAAAAGGAAATTAACAAAGTAAACTTTTTATGGCCTATATCTCCTAATTTTAGACACCATGGAAAACTTACATAAATACTGACAGGTTCTGGCCCTAGTATAAACTGCTAAATTATCATGGTTCGGATTTCACATGGCTGAATACCAAAAACAACAGCCTATCTTCCCAATGACCACTTCCTCCTTCTTCCCAACTTTAGCCCTGGATACAATTTCTTTTTATCTTTTCCATGCACACAGGGAGCCCCTGATTAGCTCCTTGTGCCACTGAACCTGGCCCACAAGCCCCGGCCCTGGCAAAAATCCCTAAGTCAGAACATCTTCCCATTTCCCTGCCCTGGATCCTCTCTATGCCCTCAGAGTTATAAAGTCTCCCCTCTCTATTTCTGCTTCTCTGCATGCCACCACAAAACCTAATAGTAACTCTAAATGAAAATAAAAATACATTTAAGTGTGCTTAATTAAAAGTCACCATGTGTTAAGCTCCAACATATAAAAATATCTCATTAAGCCAATTCAATATTTTATATTAAATACTGTAGAAACATAATCCAGATACTTAAGTGTCTAAAAAAGATAATGTATATTTTTATCTCGAACTCCATTTTACAGAAATTTTATGGAGAAATACTAACATCGAGCATTTTGCATTAATTACTTCTACAGCATTCTACTACTTGAGAAACTTTCACAGGATCATCAAACTAAACTTATAAACTTTCTCTCTACTGAAACTTTTATTTGACACACAAAAAAATCTTTCCCACACATTTTTACATACATATAATTTGTCTAGTGAGTTATTTTGTCTTTTGCAAACATCAGGTAAGCTGAAAGCTTTTTTACATTGCTTTCATATATGGAATTAATGTCATGTTAGCTCTTCCGTGTCTTTTACAATTACCAGCTGTGCTAATAGCTTTTCTACTATATATGTTTTCTCCCATATGACTTTCATGTGTTTGAAAAGTATTTTGGGGGTCAGCTAAGATAGCTCAATGGATTAAAGTGCCTGCTTAGGGAGACTCAGGGACACTGGGAGTTTGATGCAGGCCTGCTATGCTGGCCCTGCTCCCGCACCCCCCACTCCACTCCCTCCGGGCATGGTGGCGTGCTCCTGTAATCTGAGTGCTTGGAAGGCTGAAATACAGGTTCACTAGAGCCTGATCTGTGCAGTAAGACCCTGTAGGCTCTGGACTAAATACATTTTTTTAAAAGTATTCTTTATTGTAAAAGCTTTCCCACATTGCTTATATACACGGGGATTTTACTCAGTTTGTTCTTTCATTTAAGTTACAATAACCTTGTATAAAAGGGCTCTCCCATGTTGCTTTCATACAGTTCTCCTTGGTGTTCTAAAATCCAGTATACAATAGCTTCTGTATTAAAAATTTTCCCATATAACTTACATACACAAATTTTCTATCTAGTGTGGATTCCTTCATGATTTTGACATCATGTGTGAAGAAAGCATTCCCACACTGTTTACATACATAGATAGGGTTTCTCCACAGTGTGAAGCCTTTCATGTCTTTTACAATGACTTTGTATACTAAAAGCTTTCCCACATTGTTCACATACATAGGATTTCTGCGCAGTGTGAAGGTTCTCATGTGTTTTACATGAATCTTGTCTACTAAAAGCTTTCCCACATTGCTTACATACATAAGGTTTCTCCCCAGTGTGAAGCCTTTCATGTGCTTTACATGAACTTTGTGCACTAAAAGCCTTCCCACATTGCTTACATACATAGGATTTCCCCCCACTGTGAATTCTTTCATGTCTTTTACAATAACTTTGTATGCTAAAAGCTTTCCCACATTGTTTACATACATAGGGTTTCTGCCCGGTGTGGATTCCTTCATGGATTTCACAATGACTTTGTCTATTAAAAGCTTTCCCACAATGCTTACATACATAGGGCTTCCCTCCAGTGTGAATTCTCTCATGTCTTTTACAATGACTTTGCGAACTAAAAGGTTTCCCACACTGTTTACACACATAGGGTTTCTCCCCAGTGTGAAGGCTTTCATGTGCTTTACATGAATCTTGTCTATTAAAAGCTTTCCCACATTGCTTACATACATAGGGTTTTTCCCCAGTGTGAAGCTTTTCATGTGCTTTACAATAAGCTTGTGTACTAAAAGCTTTCCCACATTGCTTACAGACATAGCATTTGCTACAAGTGTGAAGTCTTTCATGTGCTTTACATGAAGCTTGTGTTCTAAAAGCTTTTCCACACTGTTTACATACATAGGCTTTCACTCCAGTGTGAATAGTTTCATGGTTTTTACAATGATTTCTTGTACTAAAAGCCTTCCCACATTGCTTACATACATAAGGTTTCTCCCCAGAGTGAAGTCTTTCATGTACTTTCCAATAACCTCGTGTATTAAAAGCCTTCCCACATTGTTTACATACATATGGTTTCTCCCCAGTGTGAAGTCTTTCATGTACCTTACATGAGCCTTTTGTACTAAGAGCTTTCCCACATTGCTTACATATATAGGGTTTCCTCCCAGTGTGAATTCTTTCATGTCTTTTACAATGACTTTGTATACTAAAAGCTTTTCCACAGTGTTTACACACATAAGGTTTCTCCCCAGTGTGAAGCCTTTCATGTGCTTTACATGAACCTTGTGTACTAAAAGTTTTCCCACATTGCTTACATGCATAGGGTTTCTCCCCAGTGTGAAGCCTTGCATGTGCTTTACATGAATCACGTGTGCTAAAAGCTTTCCCACATTGCTTGCATATATAAGGTTTCTCCCCAGTGTGAAGCTTCTCATGTTTTTTACATGAACCTTGTGCACTAAATGCTTTCCCACATTGCTTACATACATAGGGTTTCTCCCCAGTGTGAATTCTTTCATGTACTTTCCAATTTCCTTGTGTACTAAAAGCTTTCCCACATTGCTTACATACATAGGGCTTCTCACCAGTATGAATTCTTTCATGTACTTTCCAATAACCTTGTGTATTAAAAGCCTTCCCACAGTGCTCACATACGTAGGGTTTCTCTCCAGTGTGAAGCCTTTGATGTATTTTACCTTGATACTGTGTACTAAAAGTTTTCCCACATTGCTTACATACATAGGGTTTTTCCCCAGCATGAAGCTTTTCATGTCTTTTACAATAAGCTTGTGTGCTGAAAGCTTTGACACACTGCTTATTTATATAGGGCTTCTCCCCAGTGTGATTTCTTTCATAGACCTGAACATCATTGAGTATACTGGAGACTCTTATGTTTTTCTTATATACAAAAGTTTTCTCTCTAAGCTGAGTTCTTTCATTAAGATCAGAGTAGGATTTTCCACGTTGATCACATTGATAGGATTTCCCTATAGTCTCTGTCCTCATGTCCTTCTGAAAGGAGTGAAAATCACTGCAGGTTCTTCCATGTTCATTATATTTATACAGCTTCTCTTCTAATCCCCACAACTCATATGTCTTCAGTCTAGTGTGAATGATGATGGGCATATTTAGTGGGTAACACTTCTCCAACTCTTCATTTCTATTAAAAAACAAAACAAAACAAATGAGCAACAAAAAAGTCGCAATAAAATGGGTCTTCACATTAATGATTTACCACAAGTTCTGGTATGATTCTTCCTAAGGAATTCTGACAATTAACTAAATGCTCTGGAGACACACTGGAAACAGCTATTCTCAAGAATGGTACTCATGGGGGGCTGGGAAGATAAGCTTCGTGACACAAGTGCCCTGCTTGGCAAGTCCAAGGTCATGAGTTTGAACCACAGTGCTAAAAAACAACAACAACAACAAAAAAAAAAAAAAACCAGAAAACGTTCATTTAAAAAAAAATTTAAAGTTCACTTTTTTTTTTGTCTTCTTGAGACAGAGTCTCACTATGCAGTTCAGACTGGCCTTGCGCTCACTTTTGTAGCCCAGGCTGGTCTCGAACTCACACCGATTCTCCTGCCTCAGCCTCCTAAGTGCTGGGATTACAGGCGTGTGCCACCACGCCCGGCTTAAAGTTCATTTAGGAACTTTAAATTGGTAGCTGATGGCCAGTTTCATTTTGGGTAATTGACATTCATGTACGTCACATACTGACCATTTTGCTACCTTTTCTGCCATTTCTGTCCTTCTGTTTTCCTTACTGTTTGTCTTCATCTCCAAAATGTCAGGCTTTCCTTTGTAATTGCCTCACCTTGATTTTATTTCCTAATTTATATTTTTTGTTTCTCATAGAAGAGAAAGCATGTGACCTTTCACACTCGGTGTCTGACTTCATGTTTACGATGAAGGTCCGTCTACCAATTTCTTTGTGCAAATGACATGATGATAATTCATCTTTGTACCTAATTATTAGGTAGCATTTTTTCTTCCTTCTTTCATGGATGGGCACTAGTACTGAACTACATCTCCAACTTTTTTCTGTCTTATTTTAGGAGAGATTTTCGTTGATAAAGTTACTTATCCTGATTTTCAACTCCCCATCTTCCTGAATCAGCTTAGCAGAGTGTTGTCCAAAAATGGAAATCTGTATTGATTCCATGGCTAAGCTGTGATAAATTGTTCTGCTTTGTGTATTCATATACTATATTAGTATAATGTAAAAATTTTAACTTTTTTGGGACTATAGCTAGGAGAGGTCTTCTTGGATCAAATGGAAATTCTATTTTTACTTTATAGCTCAGTGGCATAAATTCCTGCCTCGCAAGCATCAGGTCCTGAGTTAAATCCCTATTAGCACAAGAAGAAAAAGATATATTGATTATATCGCTGACTGTAATTAACATTCTACTAAAAATGTTTGATCCTTTTAAAACATGAGTGGACTCAATTCTCTGGAGCATGACAACACTAGCATTCATTAGCACTTTCAATACTGCTTCAAGGTTTCTAATTTTTTAAAAACAATTTTAACATCTTTTATTTACTTATTTGGTGCAGGTCTTGCTACACAGCTCATATTTGCAGTGATCCTCCTCTGTGAGCCTCCACAGTGGTGGGATTAGAGGCGTGCACCATCATGCCCAATTTATGTGGCCAGCACCATGCACGTGAGGCTCTGGGGCTAGCAGGGCATGCCCTACCTGGCACTGACACAAGTCTTTGTGCTTGCCAGGAAAGCGCCTAAACCACAGAGCTATCTGCCCAGACCCAAAGTTTCGAATCTTTTAGAACAATAAATTTTTATATACATATAATAGATATGCATATCTATACTAAAAGATATGCTTAGGAAGTGTTTCTGTCAAAACTCGTAATGTATTTCTTTTCACACATAGCTATACAAAATACCTAAACTTCACACATCTTCATGGAGGTAATCATGAAAGAAAAGTTTTGTACCCATAAGTGAGATAGTGTCACTTGCTGCATGATGTCAATATGGTTCAGATACTGGAATATTTCTGCATTTAGATTATACATACTAAAACTGTGTACATCACTGGAGAATATCTGTGAGACTGAATAAATTTGAACAGGGCCACATTTCTCTAGTTCTGATATTTGTGCTTATGCATTGACTTTTGAGGAAAAGTTCTTTTCTGAGTACAAATTACCTTTGATTTTTGCAGTCATTTTTGTGCTCTTCAACTTCCTGATTATCCCAGGCTCTACCTGAATTGTAGACATAGAAATATAAGGAGACACTAAGTTAAAAAAATAAAACAAATTCCAGTTACATTCATGGTATTCATGGCTAGTCAATGTAACCAGGCCTGAGATATTTTTCAAAAACATTTTCATAGTCTATCCAATGAAAGCGCACCGACGGGCAACAATGCTCTGACGGTAGCAATGAGAAAGTGGAGTCCTTCTTACCTATGGCAGCCATGTTCCTAAACGTTTCTCTCATCACATCTTTGTAGAGCTTCTTTTGGGATGGATCCAGCAAGGCCCACTCCTCCATGGTGAAGTTCACAGCCACATCCTCAAAGGCCAATGCCTCCTAAAAAAGCGTACATGTTTCTTAAAGAAAGGCTGAGACTCAGCCTGGGATCTTTCAAATTCTTTCACAAAAATTTGAAGTGAGCCGGGTGTGGCGGGGCATGCCTGTAATCCCAGCACTTGGGAGGCTAAGGCAGGAGGATTGGTGCAAGTTCGAGACCAGCCTGAGCTACAAAAGTGAGTTCAAGGCCAGCCTGAACTGCACAGTGAGACCCTGTCTCAAAAAGACAAATAAAATAAAATAAAATAAAATAATTGCAGTAAAATACAGGTGTGGTGGTGTATGTCTGTAATCCTAGTACTCAGGAGGCTGGGGCAGGAGGACTACCAAGAATTTAAGACTTGTGCAGGTTACAAAGTGAGTTCAAAGCCATCCTAAACTGCATAGTGAGACCCTGTCTCAAAAAAGTAAAGAAGCCCAAAGGAGTATTGTTGCTGAATCCTTCAAAGATTGACTCTGTGTCCTGGTCATCAAATCCATATGTATACTTTTTGAAACAGAATTGAACTTAGGACCTTGGGCTGTGCCCCTGAGCTATCTCCATCGGAAAGCAATTCTGATGCTAGATTGTCACTCACTGCTAAAACAACAGCAGAATAGGAGCACTGGTTCTGCTGGGTCACAGGTAACGGCACCTGAGTGCCATCCATAATGCAGAGCTCTTGCGGGAGGCCATCAATATCACCATTCATATAACACTGAAGACAATTATCTAACAGTTTGATAGACCATGGTGATATGTTTTCTAATTTATTATTTATGACATTGAAAGCTCTGAATATTCCCAGGTATTAGATAATCCTGCAATTTGCAACTTAGAGTTCACAGCCTCAGTCATTCCCAGACCTTTCCTTAGAAACTAAATAATACATGTTTGTGGGAAACTCTGCAACATTGCAGAGACCACAAATATCCTCCACAATTGTTTTTTCTGGTGGGAGATTTACGAGTAGCCAATCCAAGCACAATATTCAGTTCTCACTGCTGCCGACTGGCTGCTGCTCTGTAAACCATCTCCAGCAGATGCACCAGCATTCTGGAATCATGACAACATGCTGTACCAAGTGTAGCTGTCTCCAGGACTTTCAGTTTTATTCTTCTTAAAGTGGTAAGATTCCTAACATGCTGTCAAAATGCCCTATCCCTCTAAAGCTTTAAACTACATATATGTAGGACACATTGCATATTGAGGGTTTAATCTATAAAAGGTCATTTATAGGCATTTCCCTACCATCCTTGAAATCTATGGCTTTTCACAATACACACTTACTCTAAAAATATAACCCTTGGGAATTTGTAGGGTCTACTATCTTTACACTGTTATTGTTAAATATTACCAAGAATTTTGAAATAAAATGTATTGCAAGTAGTTAAACACTCATTTACCATTAAGAAAGTACAGGGGTCACAGATACGGCTTAGTGGCATAAGCACCTGGCAAGTGCAGGGTCCCAAGTCCAATCCTGGTACCACGAAGAAAAAAAAAAAAAAGTACAAATTTAATTTATATCAACCTGAGCCTCATACTGAATTCAAAGCCAGCCTGAATTATATATTGAGACTCTGATCTCAAACAAAAACAAAATTACTTCTAAATTTTTCTTAGGTTGGCCAGATACAGTCAGTCATTTGCCATTCCATTTCAACTAGGAAAATGGCAATCTTATGATGAATACAAGAAAATAAATTCCTAAGTCCTTAAGTTAACTTCCATTTTATACAATCAACTTGGTACAAAAGCATTCAAAGGGAAGCTGATTAGGAATGAAGCCTGCTTCATTGCATTTAACAAAAGAATCCACGGAGAAGGCTGAACACACTCCTGAAATTATACACTATAGTAACATAGAGATGAGACCGAAGGCCAATTAATATTCCTAGAAGCAGGGGACAACAGACAGAGCCCAGGGAGGGCTGCTTCCCTTACTTGGATTCAAGGTTGCAAATAGCAGCTTATCCTGCAGGTGCCGTTCTTTGGTTCCTTGCTTGTGATGTTAATGGTTGTTTCCTCCCCTGCTTGAAGTATTATCAGTTAGCATTTGTGTGAACTTAATGTTAGGCATACGAAGAAAGACATGGTGATTTGTATTATGTATTCATTAAAGTAGTGGTGCACATTCCTTAGCCTGGCTTTTATTCTTCAGTAAAACTGAGATACTTTTGAGGCTCTCCGCTCACTTGGAGAGAAATCTCAGTGAGTCCTCTGAAGGTAAATTCATCGGATCTTCTCATCATTTCTTTTGGCACTGACACATAACATACAAAAAGTGGCACCCAAAATGGGGCAAAGAAGACAACCAGGGGTGAGTTAAGAGAGGCCTGACCACGTGAGAAAAGTACACCCAGAGTAGGCAGACCACCGGGAAAAGCTCAGAGTAATGGAAAATTCTGCTTCAGTAGAAAATGAGTATGTCCGTCTTATTTGGATGTTAGTCAAAGGAGTGGGGCTAGAACTGAAACCGGAGTTTTGAAGAATTATTTTCCCTTATAAAAAGGCATTGTTAGCCGGGCGTGGTGGCGCACGCCTGTAATCCCAGCACTTGGGAGGCTGAGGCAGGAGGATTGGTGTGAGTTCGAGACTAGCCTGGGCTACAAAAGTGAGCTCAAGGTCAGCCTGAACTGCACAACAAGACCCTGTCTCAAGAAGACAAAAAAAAAAAAAGGCATTGTTATTGGCTTCAGCCTAAGGGAAAGGCTGCTCTAAAAAGTTTGGAAGCAGGTTACGAAGCTCTATGAGAGCACATCAGCAAGGAGAACCTGTTCCTTTAAGTGTGTGCTCTTTGTGCAACCTTATCTCCCTGGCTGTGGAGTCCCTGCAGTCTCTGAGGAATCGAGTCTGCAGTCAGTTCCTCAGACTCAGGAAGGCCGTCCTATATAGGTTCCAGTTGATAAGGACACTGTGGAACATAAAGGCAGCATGACATCTCTTAATTTGTCCTTGCTGGATGAAGAATCTGAAGAGAATCCGAAAGTAAAACAAACATTTCTGGCTCTCCAGCCCCTCTCCCCAGATTTCGAGGACTTTTTCAATGCTCAGGAGAACAGGTTGAAGAAAGAGGCAGATAATACCTGGGAGTTATCCCATCATATGGAACATTTGACACAACTGATATCCAAATTGGTGGAGCGCTTGGAGGTTTCAAATCCACCTTCAATGCTTACTAAAATTCAACCTCTGCCTCCTCCCCTAACTAATCCTTCTTCTCCTTATATGAGCACAAGCAACCTGTCTCAGCTGTTGGACTGAGGAGTACAGTGACTCAAACTTTATTACAACGAAGTAACCAAGGAGACGCGGAGGCTTACAAAACTCCACGGGAAGTTTGTCTTGTTATGGTTCAGCAGCACCCTCCAAATGGGCAGTACCCAAATGGTGTACAGTGGGATTATCAATCTTTAGCTTTTCAGGTAATCAAAGATTTGAATCCAGCAGTTATGGCATATGGAATGCAATGTAATTATGTTGCCGGCCTCTTACAAGGATTGGCAGTTGAACACAGGCTTATTCCTCATGATTGGGAAATATTGTGCTGTACTATTTTGGAACCAGGACAGTATCTTCAATTCCGAACCTGGTGGAAAGATGAGGCAGAAACCCAGGACAGAGTAAACAGAGGTCAAAATCCATCTGTCACTATAACAGCAGACCAGCTTACTGGCTCAGGCGCATGGTTGGTACTGCAGCTCAAGTCCAATATGACACTATGGCCATTGTCGAGATGCATTTATGTTGTTTCAGAGGATGGGAGAAGGTCGAAAAGCCTGGAGAAGCTCAAAAGTCTTTTCCTAAAGTATACAGTCTCGGAATGAGCCCTCTGTTGATTTTATCTCTCGACTCAAGGAGGCAATTAATAAAACTGACAACTCCACCTTTGGGATTTGTTGCTACAAACTTTGTCTTTTGAAAATGCTCAGAATGTCAAAAGGTTATGCAAGTATTAACGGCTCAAGGCGCTCCACTGGAGGAATAGATTAAGGCTTGTGCAGATATTGATTTTGAACCTTATAAAGCTAATTTACTGGCTGCTGCTTCACAAACTTCATGTAAATAAAATCTTATAAAATGTTTCAATTGTGGTAAAGTGGGGCATATGAAAAAGGATTGTAAAAAATAAAAGAAAAAAAGTAAAGATAAAACTAAGCCATCAGGGCTGTGTCCAAACTGTAAAAGGGGAAAACAATGGGCAAATGAATGTCCTTTCAAATTTGATAAAAATGGACAACTTTAACAACAGCAGAGAAACTGGACAATGGCCTCTTCCTTGCAGCCCAGAGAAAAACACTATAGGGTAATCAGCAGTTTCCTCTGAACAACCCCATAATCAACTAAAACTAAGGGTCTCAGATCTCTTTCATGCTACACCAGGAAGTGCGGCCTTAGATATTGTAGCTATTGAAAATCAGTTTTTGCAATCTCCTTATGGAGTATATAAAATTCATACTAATATTTTTGGTCCCATACCCAAATATACTGATGGTTCGAATACTGGGAGAAGTAGCCTTACTAACAAATGTCTTTGTACAATTAGGACTCATACATAGTGATTATGAGGGAGAAATTATTGTGATGTCTACTTCTGTACCCTTTCAGATAGTAAGCAAACAGAGATTGCTCAGTTACTATTGCTGCCTTATGTAGAAGGCAACAGCATGCCAGAGAAAAGAAAAGGAGGATTTGGAAGCACTGATTTTTTGTTATGGCTGCAGACACTTCTGGGACAAAGACCTCAGTTATCTATAACTGTTCTAGGCCTGGCTTTTAAAGGGCTGGCAGACACTGGAGCTAATGTTTCTATTATATCCTCTAAGGACTGGCCATGTCAGTGGCTTAAAATGCCTGTTTCTGTCACATTTTCAGGAATAGGAACCATGACTAATATTCAACAAAGTCAAAAATATGTCGGTTTGTCTTGGGCCACATGGCCAGGAGGAAATTTACAACCCTACGTGGTAGCGATTGCTATGAACATGTGGGCATGTGATCTGCTCTCTCAGTGCTGTGCTAATTTACAGATCCCTGTGATCTCCCAGGAGATGAAGACACTTGCTTTAAATTCAAATTTAGTGTAAAGGCCATTGCTCCTAGTTTTGCCTCCCTCTTAGGTGGTTACCAATACAGCCTATTTGGGTGCAGCAATGGCCTTTGACTAAAGAGCTTTCAACTCTTGAAAAAATATTTCAGGAGTTGTTAAATGAAGACAGAATAGAAAGCAACAAGTCGCTGGAATTCCCCAGTATTTGTCATAAAAAAGAAGTCAGGAAAATGGAGATTAATTATAGATCAAAGAAAAATTAATGCTGTTATTCACCCAATGGGTCCTTTATAACCTGGACTGCCATAATCTAGTATAATTCCCAAGGACTGTTTTATAACCATTATTGATTTAAAGGATTGCTTTTATACTGTTCCCCTTCAGCCTCAAGATAAAGCAAAGTTTGTTTTTATGATCCCTTCTTTAAATAGTAACAAACCTACTCCCAGGTATCAATGGAAAGTATTGCCTCAAGGTATGTCAAATAGTCCGACACTTTGTCAGTTTTATGTAAACCAATCTCTGGAAATGTTAAGATGTTGATTTCCCTCAGTATTAATCCTACACTATGTGATCGATGTACTGTTTGCCCATTCTGACAAAAATAAGCACAATTTTTAACTAAGACTGAGTCAGTTTTAAAAGAATATGGATTAATTATAGCTAAAGAAAAAATACAAGAACAACCACCCTTTTAATGCCTACGTAATAAATTAGATCAAACCTGTGTCTGGCCTCAAAAGGTTCAATTATGGAGAGACTACCTACATACTTGAAATGATTTTCAAAAATTACTGGGAGACATTAATTGGCTTAGGCCTTCCTTAGGAATTCCCAGCTATGTCCTGCAAAATTTATTCCTTACATTACAAGGGCACCCTGCCTTAGATAGTGCCTGATCTTTAAGTACTTTAGCTGAAAAGGAACTTTTACAGATTGAACAAATTGTGCAGACTGCTTATTTGGATAGAACTGATCCTGATCAAGCCGTTGTGCATAGCACTCACCTCCCAAGATCATTCGTCAGGAAGGTTGTATTTTAGAATGGCTATTTTTGCCTAATAAAGAACAGAAAAAACTGCTCACCTATCTAGATAAAATTTATAGAATCATTACTAAAGGCAGATTAAGACTTCGCCATCTTATTGGCACAGATCCCCAACAAATTATAGTGCCACTTACTCAACAAATAACTACCAAGTCCTTTTTCTTCAAAAAAAAATACATATATTCATGGGCTAGGGAGATAGCTCAGTGGCATAAGCATCTGCCTGGCAAATGCAAGGCCCTGAGTTTGGTCCCTGGCACAAAAATCGAACAAAAGGATCATATATTATTAAGAAACTAAGTCATTAACAATGGCCTAGTAAATCTTTCACTTCAATTTTTTAAAATTTAATTTTTTTAATACAGGGTCTGCAGGGTCTCACTATATGGATTGGACTCACAGTGATTCTCCTGTTTGCAGCCTCCTAAGTACTGGAGTTGCAGGCACACACCACCAGACCCAGTCTCAATCATGTCTCAGCATGCCCTGCGGTTGGGGACAGCACGGCACACCGGGCTCAAGCCCCAGCTGCTGCGCTCTGCCTGAGCAGGTGCTTCAGTGCACGGCATTACTGGGCCAGCCCCTTCCACTTCAATTTCAATGCTTTATAAGCTAAATCTGATAACCACAAAAAGAGTTTCATTTGCATTAATGTTGCCATTTTTGAAATAAATCAGACCCCCATGTGCAAAAATCGTATTATCTCATTAGTGTGAGAACCTGAGAAATAAAATAGAATCTAAAGAGTACAACAGATTCTGGGAAAAGGGAATGAACTTATTGAGAAGGAAGAAATCAGTGAGCTGAGGAGGACAGGAGAGGGAGTGGGGAAAGATAGACCTACGTACATAAGCAGGCTGGTTTGGACAACTGTACTGTGGATTTCTTTGGCTTGGATAAAGAAACAGTTAATACTTAATTTGTTTTGTCTCCTTTTTTTCAATTCTTTGACCTTTTTCTCTTCTTAATTTCTTTTTTTTTTCTCTTTTTTTCCTTTTTTTTTTTTTTCTTAATTTCTTATATATTTTTCTTTTTTCTTCCAATTTTGCATGCATATATCTGGTAAGATGAACAAAATATGAACTAGTTTGAAAACAACACTATGCATGAAAACAAATACTATGAAATTCATATTTTGTTTAGTGAAATTTTATATTTTTTTGTTTTAATATTAGTTTGTACATTCTTCAAAAAATAGATTTTTAAAGAAAGATGTTACCACCTTTGAGAAAAGCTTAACATATTTAATATTTGAAAATAAAACTAGCAACATAACTTTCCAATACATACCGTGGTAGCCTTACTTATTGCAAAGGCTGCTCTCTAAAAAGATGATTGCTGTAGTGCTGCCAGGGCCAGGAAAGCAGTACAACACTGGTGCCCCTCCCCATAAGTTCCTGCCATAGACCACAGCTTCCAAAGGACACTTTGGCCCCCAGCCCTAACCTAAAATATACAGTGAAAAGAAACAGATACCAAGCAATACTGTCTGATGCCATTATATCTTCATGTGTAGAACTCCTGCTCCAGTGGAATTATATGAAGTGTATAGATAAATAAATTAATCTGCTTACCATCTCTACATTATCCAGAAATCTTTAATCTTCACTTATACCAAGTTAGTTTTTTACTCCATGAACTTCTATAAGATGGAAGAAAACTACATCCATGTTTCACTTGTAGACTTAAATATAATTAAAAAGCATTTCTAAAAAACCAGTCTCAGTTTTGAGTCATAAAAAAGTATGAAGGGTCATGCAGGTAGCTCAGTGGACCAAAGCAACTGCTTAGGCAAAGCTCAGCGGCTGGGTTCGATCCCCAGCATCCCCTGCAGGCTGCACTTCCAGGGCGAACTCAGATAGGAGACCGAGAGTGGGGGTGGTGCTGTGTACCTGTAATCACAGTTCATAGTCACTACGAATCTGATCTACATAGTGAGACCCCGTAGACCTTCTAGTAAATACATTAAAACGGAAGCATAAGCATGACTATATAGACATTTGCAGAAGCATTAAAAATAATGAGGTTATCTTGAAGCTGAATTTTAAAACTTCTTTTTTTTTTTAATTTTTTTCTTGTTTCAGAACCTTTGTTTATTCACTCATTTTTATGGCCGGCTCAGCCCACCCCGAGGGCAGGGCTGGCGCAGCATGTGGTGCCTGGGATCGAACCGCGGTCCCTGAAGCCGCCCAAGCTTTCCCAAGCAGGCGCTTTAGACCACTGAGCCATCCTGCCGGGCCCCTTAAAACTTCTTAAAAGGAAATACTTGAGCATTTTAACTTCTTGAAACTATAATGACAGCAAATAAACTTCCAAATTACTGGGAAAAGCACTGTTCAAAACCCAAAATACAAGGAAAAAGCTGTACTACATAAATACACTTAGCACACTTTTGATCTCCTGTTTTTCATCAAAATACTATTGAACTAGGTGTAGCCAGTGCTAAAGGCTGGATTGCAGAAGGGCTTGGCCTTGCAGAAGGAACAGTCTGTTAAGGAAGCAGGATGTGGCAATGTGCACAGCTGTGCACAGCTTTCTTGACCCGCACTTCTGGCAGAGGGCCCGACTGCGGTCCCAGCATTCCTGAGTTGCGGTCCTGTTTGTGTCGGCTTGGCCTTGGCATCTATTCTTGCCCAGGAGAATCAGGAAGACTTAAGATTAAGTAGACAAATGTTGGGCACACGATCAAGACCTTCTGTACATAAGCTTGAAGCAAAATGAGCTCGTTGTGGAGCCAGCAGACCAGACCCTCTGACGCCTGCCTGCCTTCTCGCTTGCTTTCCACCCCCCCTCCGTGCGCTGGACCCCACAGGCAAGTACATCCAGAAACTGATGTCCACTTCGTGCTTTGAGAGAGTTTCTAAGTCTTAATATTTAGTTAAACCGAAAACCCCACCACTGGGAGCTGAGCCTGCGCACCCGCCGCGGCCCAAGCTCCAGCACTGAACCCATCAAATAGCCCGTTTGGCAACCGTTCCGGTCCACGAGCCTACCAGGACTACTCAATCCCAAAGCTCCACCTCCACCTACAGACCACATCCCCCAGGATTCACAAAAGCTAGCAGCCAGAGCCCCAACACAAGAGTCAGGAACCTCT
>PVJA010039512.1:0-19085 GCA_004027025.1 Myocastor coypus | reverse complement strand
AAAATAAAATAAAATAAAATAAAATAAAATAAAATAAAATAAAATAAAATAAAATAAAATAAAATAAAATAAAATAAAATAAAATAAAATAAAATAAAATAAAATAAAATAAAATAAAATAAAATAAAATAAAATAAAATAAAATAAAATAAAATAAAATAAAATAAAATAAAATAAAATAAAATAAAATAAAATAACTTTTAAAAAAGAAATGAATTTTATTTTATTTTTTTAGAATTTTTTATTTTATTTATTTTCTTTTCTTGTTTTAGAACCTTTGTTTGTTTATTCACTCATTTTTATGGCCGGCTCAGCCTGCCCTGAGGGCAGGGCTGGCGCAGCATGTGGTGCAGGGGATCGAACCATGGTCCCTGAAGCCGCCCAAGCTTTCCAAGCAGGTGCTTTAGACCACTGAGCCATCCCATTGGGCCCCAAGAAATGAATTTTAGAAATAATTGTTTTTGCTAATTCTGTGACGTTTGCTATTGGTAATTTTATGTTTTTCTTTTTCAGAACTTTTGTTTGTTTGTTTATTTATTTTTATGGCTGGCTCAGCCTGCCCTGAGGGCAGGGCTGGCGCAGCATGTGGTGCAGGGGATCGAACCGCGGTCCCTGCAGGTGCCCAAGCTTTCCTAAGCAGGCGCTTTAGACGACTGAGCCATCCTGCCAGGCCCCGATATTGGTATTTTGATTATTTTATTAAATCTATATGATAATTTTCGAAGTATGGCCATTTTGACTGTATTTGTTTTGCACATCCAAGAATAATGTATATCTTCTCATTTTCTGGTATCCACTTTGAATGCTTTATCAGAGTACTGTTTTCAGTGCCAAGTTCCTTTACTTCCTTTTACATATTGATTAGGAATTTTTTACAGTATTATGAATAGTGTATTTTCTCTAATTTCTCTCAGTGGTCTTTTATTTTTAATTTTATTTTTTCTTTTTGTGGAACCAGGAATCGAACTCAGGATCTTGCACTTGCCATGCAGGCACTTGTGCCCCTGAGCTATCTCCCTTGCTCCTGTCTTATTTGAGTACACAAATGCTGTTGATTTTTCAATTTTAACTTTGTATTCATATATTCCACTGAATTTAGATGGACTTTCTGGGATGTTCAATATAAAGTATCATATCATCTACAAATAATGATAATTTAATTTCTTCCTTTCCTATCATTATTCCTTTTATTTCTTTCTTGTGTCTAATTGGTCAGGCTAATGTTTCTAGAACTATATTGAATAAGAGTTATGAGAGTAGAGAATCTTGTCTCTTTCCTGATTTTAGAGTGAATGCTTTGCCTTGAGGTTAAAATTACCATGCTGGATGCATTTTTTTTGGAACCAGGGATTGAACTCAGGCCCTTGTGCTTGCCATAGAAGCATTTATTCTCCTTAGCTATCTACCCAGCCCCTATATATTTACTGTATGTAATTTTATGGTTTTAGATTTTATTATAAAAACCATAAACGTAGTTCATGCTGTTAAAGGTGGCAAATAAATGGCAACATATGCTATTATTTTTGGGATGTGTTTGATGCTGTTGTTTTTGCTAATTGCACTATTTTAGCCAAGGTGATATAATTGTTCTAAGCGATTGTTCTTTCTGGTATACTGATACTTAGATTGCATGAGGGTCAAAAAAAAAAAAAAGAGTATAGGCCAGTGCCAAGGAAGCAGGGGCTAGCACAAATAGGGAGTAACTTCTGATCACCAATAAAGTGAAGAGGAAAGATTTTGACATAGACTTAAACTGCAAAAGCCAAATATGTACACTAATTTGTTGTCCAGTCCAGAAAACCTACTTTAGAAATTGAAACTGAGAGCACACTTAAAAAAGATGCAAACTCAGACTTCTAGCACATTGAATAAAACCAGAGGGAGCAAAGAGGTGAAACAATTCAAAAGCCAGCCACCTGAATTTTCTGAGGTGCACATAGCAGAAGTAGAAAAGCAAAAGAATGTGTCTCTACAAAAAATCCAATCAGAAATAATTTCACTGATAATTACAGAGAAAGTGAGCATAACTAATGTCATGTTTAATGACTAAAACCAATATAGATAAAAATTAGAGAAATTTAGAGAAACGAGTGCTGAACATAGGAAAGAAATGGAATCCATAAAAGAGATGAAAAAAACATATCAAGGAGATTAGATTATTACATTTAAGTGTATGCAATAAAATGAGCCAATATGAAGACAATATCAGATACAGAAGACAGGATTGTGACTGGTGATCATGAAATGATTCATTACAGGGGCCCGGCAGGATGGCTCAGTGGTCTAAAGGGCCTGCTTAGGAAAGCTTGGGTGACTGCAGGACCGCGGTTCAATGCCTGGCACCACATGCTGCGCCACACCTGCCCTCAGGGCAGGCTGAGCAGGCCATAAAAATAAATAAATAAACAAACAAAAGTTCTGAAACAAGAAAAACATAAATAAATTAAATAATTTTTTTTAAAAAAGTTCTGAAACAAGAAAATAAAATAAAACTGAAAATTCATTTTTTTAAAAAAAATGATTCATTACATACAGCATGGGTTATAACAAAATCAGTCTAACACCTGTGAGATTAGAAATGAAGCATAAGAGTGATCAGAGTCAATGAACAAGCAGGCAATAGCACATATGAAATAAAAACATCTTCATGGAAGTGATAGAAGAAAATTTTTCAAGCAAGGAAAAATAAATTAACATACGCTTAAATTAGGCCAATAGAAATTCAAATTAGCTGTGATCAGAAAAATCTACTCCATGTCATGTACAAGTCAAGACATCAGAAATTCAATGTAAGCTGGGCGTGGTGGTGCACGCCTGTAATCCCAGCACTTGGGAGGCTGGGGCAGGAGGATCGGTGGGAGTTCGAGACCAGCCTGGGCTACAAAAGTGAGTCAAGGCCAGCCTCAACTGCATAGCGAGACCCTGTCTCAAAAAGACAAAAAAAAAAAAAAAAAAAAGAAATTCAATGTAAGAACAGAATATTAAAAAGCTGTTAGAAAAAAAGAAACAAATCACCTATGAAGGAAAGCGCCACCAGAGTCACAACAGACTTCTCAACACAAAAACACAAACACTCAAGGCAAAGAGATCTTTTACTGAAATATTTCAAGCCCTAAAAGAAAACAATATCCAATGCAAATTCATGTATCCTACAATACTGTCAAAATTGATGAAAAAATCAGATACTTCCCTGACAACACCTGAAAAAATTCAGGACCATCAAACCAGTATCCTCAATGTGTGACAGGAGTGGAGGCAGTTGGGCCAGCACCAAATATACCAGGTATGGCACACCATGTTATTGGTAAAATAAAGGCAATCCAGATATTGGCACATAGAGAAAATCAATAACGATGAGCTTACCACCTTTGGAATAATAATAAAATTAGCAACAGTAGTATCACAGACAAACTGAATGGTCATAGGCAACCAATAATATGCCATACTTAGCCACAGAAAAGAGACCTATAAGTTCAGTATAATCCCTAAAACAAAACAAATATTGCAATACAGTATGTGCCTGCTAGGTGTAGCAACTTCACCTTTATTAAAACTAGAGTAGCATTAAACCATTTAAAGATTCATAAAACCTGAAGGTTACACTGTAAGAATAAAGATGTTGGTGAAGTGAAGAATAAAATAGGATTTGAAAAATGAATTAATGGAGTTTGAGGTGAAGGTTTTAAAAGTGAAATAAAAAGATTTTGTGGAAGAGTAAAAGAAAATTAATATTGTTAGATAAAGTTAATATAAAAAAGGAAACAGATTGTGAAATAAAGGAAAAATATGAAATATAAACAGTAAGAGAAAATGAAAGAAACAGGGCAAATCTCCAGCCCCTAGAAACCAATAAAGATGCGCTCAGCAGGATGGCTCAGTGGACTAAAGCGCCTGCTTGGGGAAGCTTGGGCGGCTTCAGGCACTGTGGTTCAATCCCTGGCACCGCATGCTGCACCAGCCCTGCCCTCGGAGCAGGCTGAGCTGGCCATAAAAAAATGAGTGAATAAACAAAGGTTCTGAAACAAGAAAAAAAATAATAAATAAAATAAGATATTCTAAAAAAAAGAAACCAATAAAGAAAAAAATAATTAAAAATTATTAAATAAAAATGTCATCTTTTGAATCAATGACACACTCACCCACGATATACAGTTTTGAAATGTAGTCTTATGGTGTATAGGTTGCTGATGTACTTCCTTCACCTTATTCCAGGCGTCCTCTGTTTATATATCCCCAAGTGTGGCAACCCTCCTCGCTGAAGTACATCCTTGCTCATGTTGGTAGATGGGAAAGTTGTCCGATCACTGGTCTCTGCTGGATGTAGGCAGCAGGCTATGGTTCTAAGCAGACTTCTGGATTTAATGTGAAGACCGTCAGATCTAGCTTCCTCTGAAAGCATGTTGTATCTGGCCTACTTTTTCTGTACAGAAACTGAAGTCTATGTCTTTATTGGCCTGTGAGTAAACTTCTCAGAAAGTCAGTATGTAGCCTCCGACCCCCAGTCTCCTGTGCTTGTGTCTAATCCAGTCATTGTCAAAGGATACTACTGGAAAAAAAAACTGCATGGAATTGTTATGTAGTTATTTTGTGGCTCAGTCTTAAATAAGTCGTTACAAAAATAGTTCCTAATTAAACACTGTCTAGCAGTATGGTGGGCACTGCAGAGTTTCTTCTCCATCCATAGCATGCTGTGAAAGATTCATTTTGAAAGTAAAGCCTCATTCTATGTTTGTAGTTTAAATATGCCTGGGCTTTTGGAGGAGAAAGCATTGTAGGCCCAGACTATTATTTTTCTCTGGAGCTATCTTCTCTCCAGGAGCATTGGCTTCTACAAAAATTAGAATATTTGACTGGTTGGTTGGTTCATCTGGTACCCTATGATAAGGGGGAATAAAACACTGAAAGGGACTCAGAGTTGGGTGGCCATAGCTAGGACCATGACATGGATTTTGTTGGGATGGTGGCCAGATGTGAATACCATACAGGGATACATACAATTTGTGGTGCCTACAGGCTCACATGTTCCATGAACTGTGTGTGTGGGGGGTATATGGTATTCGTTTTTCTTTGATTCTTATCAAATATCTAGTTTCTTATTGAATATCTGTGTTATTGGGTAGCTCTTTCTAAAGATGGTTCATCAAATAAACATTAGTGGGTTTTGTGGTACTTCTTTTTTTCTGAAGTTGGATTCCAGGTTATTGTCTGGAATAGTGAATGGAATGAAATGATCAAAAAGCAGTGGCAGGAGCCGGGCGAGGTGGGGCATGCCTGTAATCCCAGTACCTGGGAGGCTGAGGCAGGAGGATCAGTGTGAGTTCGAGACCAACCTCAGCTACAAAAATGAGCTCAAGGCCAGCCTCAACTGCATAGCAAGACACTGTCTCAAAAACGGTATTTAAGCCGGGCGTGGTGGCGCACGCCTGTAATCCCAGCACTTGGGAGGCTGAGACAGGAGGATTGGTGTGAGTTCGAGACCAGCCTGGGCTACAAAAGTGAGCTCAAGGCCAGCCTCAACTGCTTGTGAGACCCTGTCTCAAAAAGACAAAAAAAATGGCATTCAAATCTAGAGGAAATCCATGAGCTCTTCTACATATGGGTCCTGGGAAGTGGTTCCGGGATCTTATGCCTCAGACTGACATCTGGTCTAGGTTATCATATAGCAAAGCTGCTCAAATACTTCTGAGAAGCTCATATGCAGGACTTTGGGAACTGTTCTGCTCATGTATTCCAGCATTTTGTGATTAAAGATCACACTTATTTTCCCAGCCAGCATTGCCGTGTCTTTATCTCCTATCTCACCCATATATAGACATGCTATAGGAAATTCAACTTCTACATGATCTGACCCTTCTTCATCTGTTCATCATCAGCTATCTTCCTGTTTTATATTCTGTGTTTTGACACATTGAAGTTATTTTACTTTAACCCCTGTATCATAATCTGTTGCTTATAAGTCTTTCTCAGTATTATTGCCTCTTTTTAAAAAATTGTATTTGCTATAGTGTCTCACTACTCAGCTTGGACTCTTAGAGATCCTCCTGTTTTCTGCCTCCCCAGCACTGGGATCATAACCATATGCCACCACATCTGGTCTCGGTGGTTGGCTCAGCACACTCAGGGGTGTGGCCAGAGCAGCCTGTGATGCCAGGGATTGAACACTGGTCCCTGTGCTTGACTAAGCAGGCCCTTAGTTTGCTGAACAATCTCATTGGTTATTATTGCCTGTTTCTGGAACATTCTTTTCTGTCATACTCTGGAATTATTTTCTGGAAATTTGGAAATCATTTCTCCAGAAAGTTTTTTCTCATAAACATGAGTTCTACTTTTTCTTTCTTTGTTCTCAAAACTCTGAACTCTCCTTTTATTACATGTAAAACACTTTAGTCTTATTGCTTATTTAAATGATTGTGGTCATTTATGAGGTAGATATGTTTATCTTGTTACCTTTCTGTATCACTAGTTGCGGCCCAATGTAAGTTCATTTGGTATAAAATTTAATGTAATATCTTGGAACAAGTCAGAGGAAGCAAGTCTCTTATTTATATTTGGTAGTTTTTAAACTGACATATCAATATGAAAGGGTAATTTATCTCATGACAAGATGTACTAACATAAGTTTAATTGTTTTCATTATACCTAAATGTTTTATATGAAGTGGGTGAACCATGATGGATTAATTCCAACATGTAGATAGGTCTATAATTGCAGTCTTTGGATCTGTATTCTGTGTCCTATCTTATTGAATTTTTAATTGATTTGATTAAACAATAGAAAAAAGCTTATGTAATGAGAGAGCTAATTAAATGATTAAAACCCTTATGGTTTTAGGTAGTCTTGATTTTTGAATAATAGAGTAAAACTAACAATGGTATTTCATAGGAACTATTATAACACTATAATTTAAGGGGAAAATAATTTAATTGAGTTGGTCTCTAATGTGTTCTAGTCAGCTCTACTGGGGATTAAAAAAATGAGTACAGTGTCTCCTGATCCAATAGTAATAAGTGTGTTAGAATCATTGTGAGAATTATCAAAGTGTGACATGAAGACATAAAGTGAAACATGCTATTGAGAAAATGGTACTGATAGACTTGTTCAGTGTAGAGTTGCCACAAACTATCAGGGTTTTTTTGTTTGTTTGTCTTTTTGAGACAGGGTCTCACTATGCAGTTCAGGCTGGACTTGAGCTCACTTTTGTGGCCCAGAATGATCTCGAACTCACAGTTATCCTCCTGTCTCAGCCTCGCAAGTACTAGGATTATTACAGGCATGTGCCACCACACCCGGCTCACAAACTATTAGTTTGTTTAAAAACAAAAAAATCCCCTCAACATTTGTAGAGTACAACAGAGCAGAGTCCAGTAATATGAGATATATTCAGCAGTTACACTTAAGTGATCATTTTGAATCTAGAGCAATTGTGGCACATAATAGTCTCTCTGAATTTTGTATTCTTGATGTAGAAAATATTTTCCATTCTAGTCATATTAATATTATGATTTTATACCCAGAAAGTATATTTGTGTCAATTTAAAATGAAGTTTCTGTATTCTGTTAGTATAACTTAGACTCAACTGATTTAACAATCACTCAGTCTTGACTTTTGTAATATCGAGGTTTTATTTGTCATTTATGTCACATGTTGGCTAAAGCCCAAATAGGACACTGCAGTTACTACAGGAAAAAAAATTGTATAGTGAATTGGACCAAATTCTTTCCTATCGGTTTTCTTTTCTTTTTACTTTCTCTGTGCAATTCTTTCAATTTTTATTTTGATTACTATGTGCTTATAGTACATAATGATTATATTCCTTGTGGGGAGTTGGTATCCGTACATAGTGCACTGGCTTTTTTATCTTTCAGTGTTTTCCTCTGCACATCGTCTTATCTCATTTTTCCCTTTCTATATCATTTTTGTTTTAATGTCTGTTTTGTTTGAACACTTCCCCTTCCCATGAGTAACAAGATATGAAACCAGAGACTAGGTGATTATCAACTGTTAAATGGGTAAAGAAAATATAATTCAGATGGTGCAGTATTTTTTTAAATTTAATTTTATTTTTTTCTTGTTTCAGAACTTTCGTTTGTTTGTTTGTTTATTTATTTATTTATTTATTTATTTTATTATTTTTTTTTTGGGGACCGGGGTTCAAACTCACGACCTTGCACTTGCCCAGCAGGCACTTGTGCCTCGGAGCTATCTCCCAAGCCCCTGTTTATTTATTTTTATGGCTGGCTCAGCCTGCCCTAAAGGCAGGGCTGGCACAGCATGTGGTGCCAGGGATCGAACCGTGGTCCCTGTAGCCGCCCAAGCTTTCCTAAGCAGGCGCTTTAGACCACTGAGCCATCCTGCCAGGCCCCCAGATGGTGCAGTATTAGTCATCCATAAATAACAATTTTTGATCTTGTTTCCTCGGTGAATTTTTTCATCTCAATGTGTGTCATAGCTAACTTTATCTTTTGCTATCTCTCCATTTTTCTACTTTGTATATCTCTGCTTTTTCTGGTTTAGCTTCATATTTTGTTCTGGCTATATTTAGTAGAATTTTCAATGGAATATGCATTCTCACAGTTGTTTTAAAATGATAGAAAGTACTTAGTGACAATTTAGACAATTATGTTTTTTTTGGGGGGGGGGATTTGGGTTCAAAATCATCACCATACACTTGCCAGGAAGGTACTTGTGCCGCGGAGTTGTCGCTCCAGCCCCAGATAATTACTTTGTAAAAAGATTTCTCAATAGGTTGAAAGTAGGATTTCATAACTGTTGAGACCTTTTCCAAATATCAATCTAATTGAGAAACGTTTTATCCTTTATAAGGTGAACCTCAATAAAATATTTGTGTCTGTTTATTAACTTCTTAAAATATATATTTTTTGGTATATATTAATTTGAAAAAATATTGTATTTCAGCATTGTACTATATTTTATATGTACAAATAATATTTTGATCTTATTTTATCTCCCTATTGCTCTCCCTTATGCCCTCATTCTTATTCTCTGCCTCTTGGCTAATAATAATGGTCTTATTTCCACTTTTAATGCCATTGTTCCCTTTTAGATTCTACATATTAAACAAAAAAATGACAGATTTGTCTTTCTGAGTCTGGTTTATGTCAGTTAACAAGATGATTTTCAGATGACCTGTTTTTCTGTTGATGATTCAATTTTTTTAATTTTCCACTTAGTTTGTGTATTTGCTCCTCTCTCTCTCTCTCTCTCTCTCTCTCTCTCTCTCTCAGCCTCTCCTTCCTTCCTTCCTTCCTTCCTTCCTTCCTTCCTTCCTTCCGGTCCTTGCATTTGCTGATAAGTACCTATTGTTATTATATTTCTTGTCTTGATTCATCTAGCACAGGTCTTGAAATTCCTTGGGGGAAGGCAGAGGATGATGAAAAAATGGAGACAAGAGTCAGAATACAGAAAGTTGGGGTCAGGCGGAGCCCTCTGTTCTGATGGAAGAAAAGGAACTGCTGAACGACTGAGGGCATTTATTTATGTAATCAGTAAGGGGTTGACAATAGGTGAAAGCTTTCTCCTCAAGGGAGAAAGGACGTACCTAACAACCTGTTCCTCTGCCTTAACTCCGAAAGCTCTGTTTCCTTGGGCTGGCCTTGCTTAAGCCTGACATGTGTGATTGATTTCTAGCTCAGCTGCTCCCAATGTCAGCTATTGTAATTGTACAGCAATAAACATGGGTTTGCAAGGGGATCTATGGTATAATGACTTGATTTCTGTAGTATGTAGACTAAAGAATGATGTAGCTGTGTGTCTTACAATTGCACAAGATAAATATCCCCTTTCCATATGAAGGGATAGAAAGGAATGGGACTAACAGAAGTCCAGAATCCAGCAGGGCAAACATTAAGTCTGAGTTCCATATCCCAAATCTTAGGCAATCTGTGCCAAGATGTGAACTCCAAAGAGTGTGGGTAGCTATTCCCTTATGACGATGGTGGTACTTGTAGCCCTCGTGGTTTCTCCATTAGGCCTGTTTTGCTCGTTTCTGGCACCCAATCCAATTTCCTGGGTTCTCTATCTTTTAGTATTCTCCATTGCATCTTCACCTTCATATTCACAGAATCACACACTGTCCTCTTATGGGCAAACTGCCTGGTCTCCCAAACCTGCTGAAATCTGTGGGGAAGCCTTCTTAATCCAACCATTGTTGCATTCTGCATGGGCCTAAAACTGGCAAAACATGGATGGTGACAAATTCTTCCTCCAGTTGTAACAGTACCCAAGTTTTTTTTTTTTTTTCTCTTGGCTATAGGGGTTGAGAATCTAGATGGCTGAGCACTATGAACCTAATCCTGAGAAACAAATTCTCTAGGCCAGCACCATTCTGGAACATGGTGTTCTGTCATATATGTGTGTATATATATTTTCTCTTCTTAAAATATTTCATGTTTGGTACACTTGAGAGTGTAAAGGCTTGAGTTTGGGTAGTTTTGTTGACAATCTCAGGATATCTTCTTTATCATCTTGTTCCTTCTTAGCAACCAAGTTGCCTTCTGCTCTATCTTTTCAGTCTTCAATTTTAGTAGAATTTTCTTTCTGGCCAAAATTAAAAAACATTATCATTGAATTGGGCTTTTGCTCTTGATTTTGAACGTATACCTTGCTAAAAACATCCAGTACCATCCATGCCACCACCTCAAAATTAGACTGCCTTGAAATATCTTTGTTCAAATTAATTAGTCTGCTACATTTAATCTGAGCTTTGGGCAAAATCTTTGGACAAAAGCAAAATGCAGACAAATTTCCTGCCAAAAGTATTATCTTCCACTGTAAAAAATTTCCTTAGCCTGGTCTTACTGGCAGCTTTTCTATCAGCATTCTAGTCTTCTGAGCTTTGAGCAGAATTTCAGTTAAGTTAAGCTTAGAGGAGTTCCAGAAACTCCTGAACCATGTGGCCAGCACGCCTAATAGCAATTACTCCACATCTCTGGTACTACACTCTGTCTTGGTTATTTTTCTAGCTACTGAGACAGCATAGCTGACAAAATTACAGGTGGAAAGTTTATTTTCACACACATTCTGTAGAGATTTCACTCCGTAGTCAACTGGGTACAAAGCAGATGGAATGGCAGTAGGGCATCCAAGAAGAAAAAAGTTCATGTGGCAGGCAGAAGGCAGGAACATAGCAAGCAACCACAGCAGTATCCCAAGAAGCCTCTCCATTATCCTTTCATAGTATATCCATACCTCACTAGTGCCATACCTGCCAGGCAAGTATGAGTTCCTGAACTTAATTCCCAACATTCTGGCCCCCAAAGACCAGAGAATCACGTATTCTACCCAGTCTGTTATCCTGTTGGTGTCACACCTGCAGTGAGGCACTCTTCTTAGTCATACACCCTAGATTGTTAATCAACATTCACACACAGTGTTACACACAAATACAGGCTTACTCAATATTCACACACTCTACTTTAAAACTCACTACTTATTATCCCATGAGGCTTTGAGAGTCATCTAGATACAAACTATAACATTGTGTCATATAATACTTCTATTTTGGCCCGGCGGGATGGCTCAGTGGTCTAAAGCGTCTGCTTGGGAAAGTTTGGGCGGCTTCAGGGATGGCGGTTTGATCCCCGGCACCACATGCTGCGCCAGCCCTGCCCTCGCGGTGGGCTGAGCCAGCCATAAAAATGAGTGAATAAACAAACAAAGGTTCTGAAACAAGAAAAAAAAATCTAAAAAAAAAAAGAAAGAAAACTTACATTTTTAGTTTTTGGATCAGTTTTGACCCTTATTTCCATAATAGCTGAAATAATTTACATTCCTACCAGCAGCAGAGTGATAAGTACGGACAGCCTCCTCTTGTTCCTGATCTTAGATGAACTGATAGCAGTTTTCCATATTAAGTAGAATGTTGGCTATTGTTTTATTGTATGTAGCCTTTATTATGTTGAGGTATGATCCTTTTACACTTATTTTTTTTTTCAGGGCTTTTATCATGAATGGATATTGAATTTTGTCAAAGGCTGTATCTTTATTTTTTGATTGAAGGTTAAGCTGGACTTTACGATCACCTCTGTGTGAATACCGCACTTCACTGTAGACAACCATAGAATATATGATTGGAAAGCATTGCAAAAATGCTGTAGTTTTCTCTGATGATAAGAATGGAATGAGAAATGATATTCTTTTCTCTCTGTAACTAGCTGTCATTTTTAATTGAGTTTATTAATTATGTACAACTTCTTTAGGCATCTATAGTCAAGTGTTTGTCATATAAATACTTTATAAAATTAGCATAAGTTGATAACCTGCTATACCTGGTTCTTTAAGGCAGGGAGAGAATACAGTGGAGTTCATCATTTGCTAACTGTAATTTGAAGTCTTTTGAATATAAACTTATTATAATGATTTGTTAATATTTTAGTTCAATTACATTTCTAAAAGCTCTCTAGGTGAGATAACACTACCTACAGCAGAATTTGGTACACAAAGGTAGGGAATAGTAATGCCTTCATTATCCATTTTTCTGGCATCTTTATTCGTTCCACCTCCTCATGTGGCCTTTAGAAGATTTTTCTATGCTAACCCCGGGGAGTCAGTACAAATAAAGCTCTCGAGGAAATTATAAGCTTTACAGATAAGAACCAGTATGTATTCATATTCATAGTACAAGAAGGACTCTTTATTTTTCAAAAACATACTTGTTTGTTACATAGTCTCCCTATGCAGCTTGGACTCATAGTGATCCTCCCATTTTCAGCCTCCCCAGGGCTGGGATTACAGGCATGTGTCACTACTTCTGCACTGTGTGGCCTGCTCAGCCTGCTCTGAGGCCTGGGCTGGTGTGCAATGTGGTGCCTAAGCAGGTATTTTAGTCCTGGTTGAGCTATCTCACCAGCCTCTGGGACTCTTTTTAGAAAAAAATAAATTTAAAACAATTGTAGTATAATTGTCATTATGGTAGATAATATGCATGGTCCCAATACACTTACTTCACACAGGAGTTGGATGTAAAGTCACCTAAAAGAAAAATATATAATGTACTAAACCTAAATTTCAGTGTAAGATTTCCAGGGTATAACTTAAAATTCTTTTGACACTGTTAGTATTTAAACAGATGTGTGGAGGGCCCCAGCAGGATGGCTTGGTGGTCTAAAGCGCCTGTTTAGGAAATCTTAGCCTCCCTCAGGGCAGGCTGAACCGGCCATAAAAATAAATAAGTAAACAAACAAAAATTCTGAAACAAGAAAAAAAAATACACTAAAAAATTCTTAAACAGATGTGTGGAACCATATGTTGAGAGCCACTGGTCATAGTCCTGAGACACTGCTTGATCAATAATGATATTTCATGCTGACATGTGTTGCAAATGAACATAGCCTGGAACTTGACAGTACTGACCATTGTGTTTGACTGTATGAATTGGCAGGCAGAATTTACCTTTAAATGGGAAATCTGCATTATCTATTGAACATGTGACAAAACTTTTATTTATACTCCCTTACCACTTAACATATATAAGTTGTTCACTGTCTTGCACTTTCCTAAGCATCTTAGTATTCATGAATCTCTGTAATTAGGTCATAGCACCTTGAAGGCAAGGAGCTACATTTTATAATCTTAGACATAGTTTTATGATGATTCCTTTGTCATGAAACTTCTAGGACAAAATTAATTTGGTAGTACTTAAGATACTAGGTGTTTTAGTCACATAAGCCTATATTTAAGTCCTTTTTTTCTATACTTTACTAATGTCATGATATTAGCTAGGTCATAAGTGCCAGTTTCTGGAAGAACCTACTGGTTGTAGCACCTAACAAGATTTTTTTTTTTTTCTTGTTTCAGAACTTTTGTTTGTTTGTTTATTTATTTTTATGGCCAGCTCAGCCTGCCCTGTGGGCAGGGCTGGCACAGCATGTGGTGCTGGGGATCAAACTGCGTTCCCTACAGCCGCCCAAGCTTTCCCAAGCAGGCGCTTTAGACCACTGAGCCACCCTGCTGGGCCCCCTCACAAGATTTTAGACAGGATGAAAATGTCATATGTCAGTTTACTTCAGTGTCTGAAACACATAAAATGCTCAATTAATTATCATAAAATGCAGTTCTGCAGTATTTTATTTTATTTTATTTATTTATTTTTTTTTTGTCTTTTTGAGACAGGGTCTCAACTATGCAGTTGAGGCTGGCCTTGAGTTCACTTTTGTAGCCCAGGCTGGTCTCGAACTCACAGTGATCCTCCTCTGCAGTATTTTAAATTAATTAACTAATATGGAAATAGGCTTGATATATACATAGACTTGAAAGCTTCTATAGTCAGTTTTTCTAATCCCCCACTGATTTTCACTGACAGGAAGAGGAACACATGAAATAATTTTGTAAATAGCTAATTCCACCAATGATTTGTTTAGCCATTCAAAAGTTAAATACTTCACAAAGAATAGGAAAAGGTCAGTTATATAGAGAACTAGAAATGTTTCTGTGTTTATTGTTTTCTGCACTTAACTTCTCTAAATATCAGTTACATATCAGTTCTTAGTTTGGATGAAAATTATCATACAGTATATATGGGTAAACTTATTTTTATTGTTTTAATGTATTTGCTTATTTCAGGGTTTCACTATGTAGCTTGGACTCATGGTGATACTCCTGCTTTCACACTCCCCAGTGCTGGGATTATAGGTGTGTGCCACTACACCCAGACTCTGGATGACTCAGCCTGCCGTGGGGCCAGAGCTTGCATGACATGTCTTTCTGGGGATTAAATTGTGGTCTCTATAATTTTGGGGTAAGAAAGTCAGAGTAAACTTCTAAATCTAAGCAACATATTTGAGTTGGTGAGTCATTATAGTGGGAAGTACTAAGTTAGGAATGAACCATTACTGTACAGTTGATAACATCACTTAGGTGATATAAGTTATGAATAGGAAGACATAATGGAAGCTAGAGACAAGATGAGAGCTAGAGTAGCATGGAGAAGGTTTTCTAGCAAGTGTATAATCTGGAAATTTGGAAGATAAAGACTGTGGAAAAGAAAGAATTGTGTGGAGCACTCAATGGTCTTTTGAGTTGGGTTCTTTAAAAGGGTAGATAGTAAAGCAAGTATTACAAGGGAAGGACACCACCAGATTGAAAGAAAAATGCAGATAAAGTGTGTTAATAAGCAGTCTGCCACTCAACCCTCTAAAATACACCAAAGAGTGCAGGAACTAGTATACTCATGCACCAACACCTATAATTAGTTAAGAATTACTTTCAGAGGAAAATTTAAAAGACTTCTTTAGATCAGTGGGCCAGGAAGACATGCAGAGGCACACTGTTCATGACAACAACAGATAGAACACAGCTCAAATTTTGGCATCTTTCTTTCTTTCTTTAAAGAATTGTTTTATTTTATTTTATTTTTTTTTCTTGTTTCACAACTTTTGTTTGTTTGTTTATTTATTTTTATGGCTAGCTCACCCTGCCCTGAGGGCAGGGCTGGTGCAGCATGTGGTGCTGGGGATCGAACTACAGTCCCTGCAGCCACCTAAGCTTTCCTAAGCAGGCGCTTTAGACCACTGAGCCATCCTTCCGGGCCCCATGGCATCTTTACATAGATACTAGTTGAACATTTCTAATGAGATATTACACCATTTCAAATTTTGGATTTTCGAAATAGGAATCGTTAATCTGTTGTTGCTGTTTTGTTAAAGCTAAAATCTATCTTTCCAACCTTATCATATTTTTTTCTTGACTTTTCAGCTGTGAAAGAATGTTAACAATGAAGTCACACATTCTTTTGCTTCTTGTGGTCGCCTCTGTAGTCAGCACAAACTTGAAGATGGTGTCAAAGAGAAATTCTGGTAAGTTGCTGGCAACTTCTCTATTTTTGGTTAAATACATGTAGGTTTTTGAGTACTTAGAGGACATCTGTGCATTATGCTAGGAATATCTCTAAGGAGAAGAATTTGTATTTTAGTTGAATTAGGAATTAGCCAGAGAAGAAATGAACTTATAGCTCACCAGTGTGAAATGGAGAAAATGATAGAAAACCACAGTAATTTAGTTAAAATTCAATGACTCCTACACTCTAAATGGACAATTGAATGTCAAAGTCTTACTTAGATGTATTTATGCTTGCTAGTGAATAACACATGGGAGTAAACATTTGTAAGTGAAAGATAGGGAGTCTTTAATGATAAATATACTTTGCTTCTAATTGAGTGTGTAGGATTACATTTTATATGAATGATTTTGATAAATATCAGTGAGTATTAAATCTTTATATTTGTGCCAAATCCCTAAGAGACAGAATCTTAAAATCTTCAAGTTCAAAATATTAGCTCATTGTCTGAAGAGCAACTTCTTGAGAGGAAATATCTATTCCTAGAACATGGTAGTTTGGCAGGCTGCCATGCTTGTATTAAGAAATTAATTTTAGATGGTAGATATGCCAGTCAAAGCTTAATATCTGTTTAATAACACTTAGATACATCTTTCAATTTTGATGATTTATTCTAAGTGTAAGTACAAACCATGCATGTAGCTTTAAGAATGTATTTATGTCTATAATTATTCCATAGACATGGAGAAATGTGTTATTATATGGGAAATAAGACTATGCTGAGACTTTTTACTGACTTCTAGTTTAGTTGTTTCTAGGAATTAAAATATATGTACCCAATTCTCTATAAAATAATTAATAAAATCCAGGAAATAATGTACCTGACTATTTTTTAAAGCAATAATACCATGGTACCTTGACTTATGAATTTATTTCATTGTACAGTTTTGAGTAAGATAGCTGTCTCTGTTTGCATGGGAAAGATGCCTATGATCATGTTTGTCACCTGATGTGAAGTTTGTGAATGGAAGCAAATTTGTGCCCAATGGTTTTGTTTGCAGACAAAATTATTTGAAAACAAAGATGTTCCTGAACTGAGGCATTTCAGGTTGTGTAGGGCTTTGAGTGTAAATAATGTTTGTTTGTGGGTAGAAGTACTTGTTAATTGAAATAGCTAACAAATACTGTTATCCTTCAATTGACAGTATATTAATACATCTGTAAGAAAAGTTGGTCACATGGCAGAAAACAGAACAATGCTAACATTCAAAGGATTCTGGAATGGTGAAGGTGTCCAATATATTTACTTCCTCTTAGAGCCTTATTTATGTGAATCATTTTATTATAATTGGGTCACTTTTATATGTATTTGTATGTAAGATTTTACCTGTCACCTCTCCCACTGGAGATATTACTCATGGCTGCTTGTCATTGTCTTACTTTTCAAGTCCGATTTTCACTTTCTTTTTTTTTTTGTGTGTGTTTTTGAGACAGGGTCTCGCTATGCAGTTCAGGCTGGCCTTGAGCTCACTTTTGTAGCCCAGGCTGATCTCGAACTCGCACCGATCCTCCTGCCTCAGCCTCCTGAGTGCTGGGATTATAGGCGTGCGCCACCACCCAGCCTTCACTTTCATTGTTGGTACAGGTTAATTTTTGATCCCTTTTTCTGCTCTTTGTTGTGCCATAGTGTATATGATAGAGTCTGAAAGGAAAAAATGCGTTAAGGATTTTAAAGGTCTTCTGTATTTTTCTTTTTTTGTGGTACCAGGGACTGAACTCAGGACTTTGAGCTTGCCAGGCAGGCACTTATTCCACTGAACTATATCCCTAGTCCCAAGGTCTTCTGTATTATGGTTGTCTTAATTCAAGTAAAATCCTAACTAAAAACAAAACAATACAAAAACCCCACACAGTGCTATCCTTCTTTTTTTCCTTTTTGCCTTGGTTTGTGTGTGTACACACACACACACACACACACACACACACACACACACACCACACACACACACATGAGATAAAGGCAGAGACGATGAGAGTGGGGAGGCTATTAATACAGACTGTTGTTATTGATAGGTATTATATAAAGATCATTTTAAAAGATTTTTTGTTTTGTGCAAGGATATGTGTGGCTAAATATCTTTGGTTTCTTAATGTGCATAAATGTAGTCAGCTTTATCAAGGAAACATAATGCGACATGATTTTCCAGTTAAATATGAAGTATCAGAATGGCTTAGTTTTCCTATTCCCCATCTCTTTGTCTTCCTCTCCAGGACAGCAGCAATTATAATATTAGAGTAAAACGTTTCTCACAGGACTGGGTAATGGAAATGATTTGAGTGTACAGTTAGTCTTTTCCTTTTAAGTCTTTCTGCTTCTGTTCTTTGTATATGTAGATTAGGCAGAAAAGTAGGCTAGGGTTGGTTCATGCTTATCTATGTGATTTTAGTGTTCATGTTTATTAGTTTATAATGTAAGAAAATAGATGTGGGACCAGTAAAATACATTCCAAATTGCCCATAGCTGATGTAATTATGGGTTCTCTGGAGCAGATATTTTCAGTCTTACCTTCTGTTTGGCCACTCAAATCATAATCCTCCTCTCTAGCCATTGACTTGCTAACCTTATTATTTGAAGCAGAAAATAGAATTATTTGCACTCTAAGTGTAATAGTTCTACTTGTGCTGCCTTTTTATTTGAAGAATATTTTAAATATACTTCAGCAATTCTGTATTAAGAAGCTGTACTTAATGTGGTTTGCAAGTTTCTTTGTCCTTGACTAACTAAAGAGATTTAAGTTTCAGTTCATAGTTTCTCTTTGTAGAATCACCAGTGGAACTCAAAGCTTCTATTTTTTTCCTTCTTTCCCATCTCTCAAGTTGAAAAATGCAAGATGATTGTGTCATTTATTCATTATAATTTGTGACAGGTTAGTGCCAGATGTGAAGCTACTGATTTTTGTGTGGTTCATTATAGACAGGGATTCTTTCATTCAGATCCCTACAGATTCTGAAACCAAAGGCCTCCCGTATACACCGGAGGATGAAGAGAAGGGATGAAACTTTCTCTTGTAGTTTTAAATAAGAAAAATAACTTAATAGCAGATGCAAAGAAAATAACAGATTCAGGTTAGTTTTTCCCCCTTGTACTAGGTGTGGAACCCAAGGCATCACATCTGTGAGGCAAAAACTTTACCACTGGGCTGCATCTTTGAAAAAGTTCCTTTTCAAAACTCTGTTGTGGGCACACAGTGAAGTCAACCTCCTGTTTTTTTTTTTTTTTTTTTTTTTTTT
>PVJA010039511.1:0-19117 GCA_004027025.1 Myocastor coypus | reverse complement strand
TCTTTTTTTTCTTTGAAAGTTGACATATTGCATATTGTCCTCACAATCATTCTATAGAGTGCAGTGTGTGGGCATGACCCACCTCCCTATTAATGTTGCATAGAAAAAAGAAAGAAAGAAAGAAAAAAAAAAAAAACAGGAACGAATATACTTCCCTTTGGACTAAGAGGAAGCAGATACATATACAATCAAAGGTTTTGCAACTGCAGTGTATGTTGGCTAATATGCTTGTTGAGTGATCAGATGGCTTAATTAGGATGACTGGTTCTGCCTGCATACTAACTGTGCTGTCCCTGGTGGTGCTCATGGCCATTAGCAGGGCTTGAGTGTTCCAATGCAGAATGGCATTACGTGAGGGCCTTTGATCTAACAAGAAGTGGACTTGGGATTTGGCACTGCTTAAGTCTATGACTCATTTACATGAATTTGCTTCAGCTTGGAAAAAGCAGCTCTCTTTCTTCCTGGCTTAAAGGTCCCTGCACAGGCACTTGCCTGTCAAGGACTCGTATTTATTCACCTCATTGCCGTGAAGCTTATGGGTTGTTGCCTCTATCTCTCCTGAGCCACTGTGTGGTTTTGACACTTAGCAATTCGATGATAAGTATGTATGAGAACTTGACATCAGCTGTGGAAAATAGGAATCATTACTTCTCATGTTTCTACCTATGGCTTTGAAATTGAGAGCAAGTGTCTCAAGATCCTACAAAATGGCATAACGTAACAAGTTTCGAATGCTGGCAGGTGATACACAATTTGCTTCTAAAGCAAGAAAAATTATACTCATTATACTCTTAGAGTATCAGCATTATTAAGAATCTGCTTTTATTTCCTAGCATAGTATGTCAATAAAAAGAATTTCAGTGGAGTTATCAAAGGATGTATCAAGTAAACAGTGTAGAATTTTGGCTGTTGTATCAGAAAACACACACTGATCGCTAGGCAGGTCCTGGAAAAGGTTATAAAGTGGTTCCATGTAGAAGGAATTACAAGAATAAACAATTGCATTTCATGGTGCACATTGAATCACTCAGTGTACCTACAATACATAGATCATCTAACCCTAGTCCTGGAGTTTCTTTTTTAGGGGTGCAGCTCTGGAGATTAAACTCAAGGTCTTAAATAAAATTTAAAAATTAAAAAAAATAAACTCAAAGTCTTATGCATGTTGAATAAGCATTCTGCAACTCAGCTAACCTCTGACACTTTTAAAATTTCAAGGCAAGTGTCAACTAAATTATCCACACTGGCCTTTAATTTGAGAGCCTCTTATGTCAACCTCTTTAGTATCTGGGATTGTCTAATGGTGCCACCATTCTACTCCTAGAATTTCTTTAGTATCTGGGATTCTCTAATGGTGCCACCATTCTACTCCTAGAATTTCTTATTCAATGAGTGTAGGATGGTGCCTACAACTTTGCATTTCTAGTGGGTTCCTGATACTGATGATCCTGTGACTATGCTTTGAGAACCAGTAGAATAATTTAAACAGCTGATGAAGTGGAAGTAGAGTAGCAGGATATAAAATTGGGTAAGTAGACTGAATTTATAGCAAGTCAAGTAGTTTATTTAATAAACAGATTGGGACAGCAAGATAGCTCAGTGGTCTGGAGTGCTGCTTAGGCAAGTGCAGGGACTACAGTTTGATCCCGGGTACCACATGCCATGCCAGCCCCACCCCAGGGTCAGCTGAGCTGGCCACACAAAAAAAAGGAAAACAAAACATAGATTGGGTGCTTACCATGTACCAGACACTGGCCCAAGTCCTCCCTTTGGCGAGCCTGCAATCTAATATTATTGATTCTCAGATATAGCAGGGAGTACAGTGAGTAGCTTAAAAAGCAAGTTGAATTGTGTGATTTTCTATTTAAGAAGTAGTAAAAATCTTGTTTCTGTAAAATATAAAGTAAGAACAGTCTGAGAATTTTTTTTAACAGCAATTCCAAGGAGGTATGGGTTAAATATTGAGATACACTGGGCTGGTGGCCTTCTCATTTATAGTGAGCTTCTTGGGAAGGGGTGTGACCTGTTCAAAGGGGTGTTTAACCCCAACAAATGGGAGCAGTGCACAGGTTGGATTGGGGGGAGGAGACCAGGAATCCTAGGCTGTCTGCATCTATCTATCTATCTATCTTTCTTTCTTTCTTTCTTTCTTTCTTTCTTTCTTTCTTTCTTTCTTTCTTTCTTTCTTTCTCTTTTTCAATTTATATATTTGGTACAGGGTCTCATACCTATTTTCAGCCTTCCCAGTGCTGGGATTACAGGTGTGTGCTATCATGCCCCCTCTCAGTGGCTGGACGAGTGTGCCCTGGGGTGGGGCTGACAAGACAAGTGGTGCTGGGGATCAAACTCCTGCACTTGCCTAAGCAGGTGTATAGTCCACTGAGCTATCCTCACCGGCCCTTGCGGTATTTAAAAAAGAGAGGAAAAAATGAAACAAAGTTGGTAAGGAAGGGCATGGCCAAATAGCTCAGCAAATTAAAATGCCTGCAAACAGGCACAGGGGCCTGGGGTTCCATCCTGAGCCTGCTGTGCCTGCCCCACTGAGACGACAGTTAAGACTGGGTGGCAGCTGAGACTGGGCATGGTGGGGCGTGCCTATAATCCCAGCTCTTGGGAGAGTATAAACAAGCAAATCTCTAGGAGTCCAGTCTAGTGGTGAGACCCTGAGCACCCTGTAGACCCCCCCAACCCCGCCCCCCCCCAAAAAAAAGAAAAGTTGGTAAGGAATGTAGATTGGAATTATGTAACAGATTAGGACCATTTGTATCAAAGTGATAAAATTTAAACTTGAATAAAAAAGAATTTAAAGTTGAGTAAACTCAAGGGAGACAGTATCCTTAGCTGATCACTTTTACATATTTAATTATTTGAGGATTTGATTTTTTCTTCCAGTTCACATATTTAAGAGTATGCGATTGTTCTTGTGTCATCTCGGTTCTTTTGCTTGTTGCCTTGTGATGTCTTTAGAGAATAAAGATGGGGAAAAGAGAATGATCAAACAAGCTCTGTGAGGAATAAAATAAGGATTCACTCACTTGTTCATTTAACGTGTGTTTGTTGGTCAGTAGTGAGCCAGGCACCAAACGGAATGCTAGGGATGGCCCTGCGCACACAGCCATCTTCCCCTCCCCCACAGGCCGGCGAATGTGAGGGAGACTTTCTTTTTGAACAAAAGACGTAAATTATAAATACATAAACTGGATGCTTTAAAGGAAAAATAAATGATATGTAAGAGTAGAGAGACCCTTTTCTGTAAGTAGCATTTTGACAAGCTCAAGAGGATCAGGGAAGCCAGGTGTGGTGGCTCACGCCTGTAATCCCAGCACTTGGGAGGCTGAGGCAGGAGGATCGGTGCGAGTTCAAGACCAGCCTGGGCTACAAAAGTAAGCTCAAGGCCAGCCTGAACTGCATAGTGAGACCCTGTCTCAAAAAAGCGGAAAAAAAAAAAAAAAAAAAAAAAAGATCAGGTAAAAGGGCAGCAGGTAGAGCAGGTAGAGAGTGCTCTTTGAGTTAAATCTCTAGGCAGAACTTGAGTCCTCAGGCCAACGCAACAGGAATTTAGTGACTAGAATCAGAGATGAGAGCTGAGCGCAGTCCCATCGCCAGAACCATAGTGAGTCAGTGAAAGATTGTAAGCAGGACAGCTGGCAGGGCGACTCTGGCTTTTGAGACCGTTTGGTGCCACTTGGAGAATAAGTCAGGTGGGGATGGGAAGAGGCTGGGTGGCAAGTTCGGGGCAGGTACAGCAGGTTTTTTCAGATTGAAAACATAGTGGACTAGGATAGCTGGCCACACATATGGAGAGATGTTGGTGTATTTAAGATATTTACAATTTAGAAGTAGATCTAAGACAGTGGTGGCGAATCTGGCAGCAGGCGAGCAGAGCCTGCCCTGTGGGCTCACAAGCCAAGTGGCCCCAGCAGCCGAGCACTGGATAACAGTTGTTTTTCTAAGTGGAAACCTCAGGGGCCCAGTGGGATGGCTCAGTGGTCTAAAGCGCCTGCTTGGGAAAGCTTGGGCAGCTTCAGGGACCGCGGTTCGATCCCCCCGGCACCACATGCTGCACCAGCCCTGCCCTCGGGGAGGGCTGAGCCGGCCATAAAAATGAGTGAATAAACAAACAAAGGTTCTGAAATAAGAAAAAAAAAAAAAAAAAAAAAAAAAAAAGTGGAAACCTCAGTATTCAGGTTTAATTGGAGTGTTGGTGCTTAGTGATAAACAAGTGGGTCTGGATTGCACTTTGGGCACTTAGCCTCTCTGTGGCTTGTCATCACTGGCCGAAGAGAATTGAGAAGAGCAAAGACAGGAGGAATTGGTTAAGGAGGCCAATGGGGTGCAGCACTGGGGTGATGTGCAGGTAACGGTGCGGGGACTCAGCTAGGAAACACTGCAGAAACGATGTGGTAGCGAGCTTTCACTGTGAGAACAGAATGTGCGGCTGACATACAAAGCTTCAAGAGCAGAGTTTGTCCTGGCTCACAGTTTTGAAAGTTTCCATCCCAGACTGGCTAACTGAGGTGAGAACCACGGGGAGGAAGGACAAGGCACGGCACAGCTGATGACCTCATCCAGGGATATGAGCACGGGGGAGAGTGCCGGGGGAGGCAGCTAGAGACCCGTTAACCTCCAGCTGCACTCCCTCGATCGCCCAGACACACCCACAAGTGTGTTTAGCTATTACATATGAAGAGGAGCTGTCTTCCTTTAGTGTAGAGGACCTGATGTGGGGGACACCCTGCTGGATGTGGTGGGCGTCCCACAAACTTACCTTCCTGTTCCCCAGATGTGCCTGTCCCTTTATGGGCTCTCACCTGCATTGTACCCTGCTGTTCCTCCTTCCTTTTCCTTTTCTGTGCCTTCTTGAATTTAAACTTGCATGATTTCTTGGAGTGGGCTTTTAAGAAAGAAGTTGCCGACCCTCAATCCCTTTCTGCATCCCTCTGTTTTAGTAATAAGTATCCGGAGAGAAAACTTATTTAGTAATAAGTATTCTCTGTTTTAGTAATAAGTATCCAGAGAGAAAACATCATCTTAATTGTCTTGGCTCAAGCAATGATGTGAAAATTGAGAACAAGTAAGAGGGGGGTGGAGAAGGTTGATTTAATTCTGAGGCTTTTGTGGCATGTTACAAATGACTGCTTACCCCACTGTGTTCCCCTAGCTTGAGCCCTTCTCTGGTTTTAAGAGTCATTTGTAGTAACTCACTATGAACAGCTAGAAAGAAACATTTAATGTAGGTTGTCCGCGATTCAGTCCCGTACAGTAAAGACTTAACTAAGAAATCTTTGTGTGATTTGGGCATTTCAAGAGTTAAGCAAAGTTAACCAGAAAAATCAAAGCCCTTTATCTTTTGCTGCTCCTCTCATTTGAAAGACATTAATGCAGTTCTGGATATGTAATCAGAGGTGCTCTGTCAGTTGCTTGGCTAGTTCAGTTGGAAGGAATTGACACTAAATTGAGTCTATTTGCCATCAGTCTTGATAATTTGTAAGCGAGACTAGCAAGGACACTGATGAAATTCACAGATGAACAAACTGAGAGGTCCCATTAGGAAAGAATGAGATAGTAACTTTAGAAGGGTCCTAGAGAGACTAGAAACGGGCAGGAAGTAGCCAAGTAAGAATCATCGTGGAAAAATGTATATAATTCATCTGGGGAAAAAGTACAAACTACATGGCTGATAGTCAAGAGGAGAAAGAAAATTACTATGAATAGTGCTTTACTAAAAACAGTGATAGTATAAATGGTCTCCAAGATTTTGTATAATGGTGGACTAAATGTGTGCTGGGAGATTTGGGAGGGCTCTTTTGCTAATGGATACCAAATATACCCAGATAAAAATAAAATGTAGAGACTACAAGGACATCTAATTTTGGTGGGAGTTCTTTTAGGCCTAGGGTACAGTCCACCCAGTTTTTTTTTTTTTTTTTTTTTTTTTTTTTTTTTTTTTTTTTTTTTTTTTTTTTTTTTTTTTTTTTTTTTTCTTGTTTCAGAACCTTTATTTGTTTATTCACTCATTTTTATGGCTGGCTCAGCCCGCCCCGAGGGCAGGGCTGGTGCAGCATGTGGTGCCTGGGATCGAACTGTGGTCCCTGAAGCTACCCAAGCTTTCCCAAGCAGGTGCTTTAGACCACTGAGCCATCCCACTGGGCCCCAGTTGGTTTGTTGAATAGGAAAACAACTAGTTGTCTAATGCATCTAAACTCTTCTAAGCTAGTCTGTTTTTTCTCAGTCCCTCCTACTTCAGACCACTTAGCTACTTCAGTATTAGCCAGAAAGCCAACCCAAGAAAGCCCAGAATGCCCAAGATTCAGCTTTTTTTTTTTTTTTTTCTGTCTGCCTATTTCCTAAGGAAAAAAATTCAGAGTCCTGTGTCTAACTGTTTAAGTGATTAGTACCTTTCTTTTGGAAAGAGTGTGTATTGCTCCAAGACCATGTGTCAGTCTGTCTCCAGTTTCAGCCTGGTGGCTGAGAGCCTGTCACCAGAGAATACTGCTTTTGGTCTTTCATTTACACACTGTATGGGGGCTGGGGAGATAGCTCAGTAGAATAAGTGCATGTCTGACAAGTACAAGGTCCTGAGTTCAATCCCTGGTACTGCAAGATAGATAGATAGATACATAGATAGATAGATAGATAGAATACTGCAAGATAGATAGGCAGATAGACAGACAGACAGATAATATACACTGTATGTTTGTCTGCCTGCCCCAGTCCCTAATGCTCTTGATCATTTATTGCCATCTCTTATGTGGCAGTCACTAAAAGGTTAATTCCCATTCTCACGTGGACACTGAAGACACTTAGTCCTTGCCCTCTAAGGATAATCAGTGTAAAAGTTACATGATCACTTAACAGACTAATTCTACATAATTATGCCTAATAATATTTAGCTGTGTAATAAGTGAAATGCTTCTAGACAGTACTTTAGGGATGTTATACAGTTTACAGAAATACCCAGAATATGTGTAGTTGACTGCAGAAGTACTTTATTCCTGCAATACAATCCTATACTACTCTTCCAGTCTCTTATATTCTAGTCTATGTTATTCAGATTGTTGGTTAAAGAATGATTATTTTTATTTATGTGATTCTATAATAGAATCTATCTATAATAGCTATAATCTTCTAGCTTTCCATTTGCAAAGCGGTATTTTAATAAACTGAAAGCTCCCAGGTCCTTAAGAGTTCTTCCAGAGCGGTACAGACTTTTGTATATGGAGAGATACACAGAGTTCTCTTTACCTGATGTTGTTAAACTTCAGTGAAAAGCCGAGCGTGATGGCTCACGCCTGTAATCCCAGCACTCGGAAGGCTGAGGCAGGAGGATTGGTGCGAGTTCGAGACCAGCCTGGGCTACAAAAGTGAGCTCAAGGCCAGCCTGAACTGCATAGCGAGACCCTGTCTCAAAAAGACAAAATAAAATAAAATAATAATAATAATAATAATAATAATAAATAAACTTCAGTGAAAGAGAGACAACTCACTAAACACATTCACTTTGTCTTAAGCCAGTAATAACTGTGTTTGAGCGATTAAGAAGCCTAAGATAGTAAAATTACAAACTGTATTGTATAATCTCCAAAGTGTGCATTATAAGAGCATCTTACTGAATATTACGTATCTGCGGATGTTTGTCCTGTTTTCCTTTTTACTGCTTAGAGGTTTGGATCACTTAAATTTACATGTGCATATGTTAAATTTGTGATCATCTGATGGCTTTAGGTTATTTAAGGCATTATCAGCGTAAGAATGGTTTTACCTACTGTGCTAGCTATATTTAAGACTGAGGTCATATCCCTTTTCTTGTAGAAAGAACACACAGATCCTGTATTCTTATATTTTAACATAATCCCCCGTTAAAGCCATTTTTACTCTGATGCGCGTGGGCTTCTAAGAATTACTTACATTTGGCTAGCTAAGTGGTTAATGGCCAATGATGAGTTGAGTCAGCATACTAGGAAATTTTAAATCATCGTGGTTTATTGTGGTAAAATGTGGGCAATGCCTGCCTTACAAATTTAAACTCAAATTATTATATTTATGTTTATCCCGTCCTGATAATTGAAAATCTCAGTTCAGAATAAAAGCAAACACTGCTGTGATTCCACATCACTTACCTGAGCAGCCCATGTGAGGAGTGAGTAGCAAAATGTTAGGTCCTGCTGCCGCAACACACAAACCTAGGCCGCTGCCCCAATTCCAGGGCCGTGCAGTGGTCCTGGCTGCTGCGTAACTGGCCTGGCTTTTGCCCCATCCATAACTACACTATCACTCTGACCAGTACATTTTATAACCAGAGTGTTGGAATGTCCTCACACTACCTTCAAGACTTTCCTGCAGCTTTGCTTTAAGTTGAAGAACAAGAAAAAAGAAGCTGAAAGAAGCAAAAGGGCCACTTATCATCTGGTGAGTCTGCAGTATTTGGTTATAGCAACATTATGCAATTATTCATTGCTGTTAGCTCTATATAAGCAAATTATTGACTTAGAATATTTTGTTTGTAGGGAGCTGCTCTGACTTTTCAGATTCTGGCAAGTATGTTTTAATTTTTTCTCAGCTTAGTTTTACTTCTTTTAAGTGGAAATCTTTCTGTCTGATCTCATATTTTGCCTTTTAAATACAGCTTACCAGCAGTACCTTCGGATGGTTGTGCAGAAGTGCACTGAGAGGCCCCACCCTCACTAGGGGTATCTGATGCTGTCACGAAGCCCTCGACTGTGCTCTTGTTGTCCCGGCAATCTTGTGTAACCCGAGGACACTCATTACCTGTCCTCCTGGATCCTGTCTTAAGTTAAGAAAACCTTAAAGTTGTCAGATATTAGAAAAGCCATGCAAGCAACAAAATGAATATTAAGCAGAGACAGAGCTAACTAATCCTGTGATGCAGAAAGCCAAAGTGTAAGTATGTCATTTTGTTCCGACTTTAATATGCATGTCTCTCCTTACTGTTAGCTGTGGGCTGTTGGGAGGTAATTTGACTAATTACTTTCATTATTGCTCCCTAATAATTTATATACTTGAGCCAGGCGTGGTGGCTCACGCCTGTCATTCCAGCACTCGGGGAGGCTGAGGCAGGATTGGTGCGAGCTCAAGGCCAGCCTCAACTGCATAGCTAGACCCTGTCTCAAAAAGATTAAAAAAAAAAAATTTTTTTTTTAATATACTTGCTTAGAAAAGGGGAATAAGCAGCTGGGGAGAAAGCTTAGTGGTCTAAGCACGTGCCTGGAAAGTGTAGGGACCCAGGTTCGATCCCAGGCACCTCAGGCCATGCTGGCTCCACCCGGGTTGTGCCTAGACAGCCACAGAAACTGGGTGTGGTGGTGCACACTTGTAACCCCAGCACTGCGGAGGCTGAGTTAGGTGGATCACTATGAGTCCAAGCTGTGTATTGAGACTCTGTACCAAATACATAAAGTTTTTAAAAAGAAAGAAAAAGGGTATAAGAGAAATTTGATATTGTAATGTTGGTTATTACTGTACAAGTTGATGTCTGCTATGTGTCATTCATTCACTGTGTGCCCAGTGTTGGACACAGAAGCTTTTGTCAGAGCGTAATGAGCATTATTAGTACCTTTTACCATTTCCCAGGCAATACAAATACTTGCCAACATCTTCACTGCACTTCTAATCCAGGGTTTTGTGTTTTATTATACATTTTCATTATAAAAACATTAAGATTCTCCAGAATTTCTACTGTACACTTGGCTGTGACTTGTTTTTCTGTTTCCTTTCTGTCTGTGGCTACTCTTTTTTCCTTCAGCTTGAAAAAGTTCCTTTATATTTCTTCTAATGCAAACCTGAGGGTAACAAATTGTTTGTTTTTAAAATGTCTTCAATTTATATTTCTTTTTTTTTTTTTTTTTAATTTTTATTTACTTATTTTTTTTCTTGTTTCAGAATCTTTGTTTGTTTATTCACTTATTTTTATGGCCGGCTCAGCCTATCCCGAGGGCAGGGCTGGCACAGCATGTGGTGCCGGGGATTGAACTGCGGTCCCTGAAGCCGCCCAAGCTTTCCCAAGCAGGCGCTTTAGACCACTGAGCCATCTCGCCGGGCCCATTCAATTTATATTTCTTTTTGAGTGATTTTTTAAAATTTTGTTTATGGAATTATAGGTTGGCAGTTATTTTCTTCTAGCTTTTTAAAGATGTCATCCCATTATTTTATTGTTTTTGTCCTTTCTGTTGAAAATTGTCTGTTTAGTTGTTCTTACCTTTCAAGGTATTGGTCTTATTTGCTCTGAATGCCTTCACAATTCTCCCTTTGTATTTTGCTTCCAGCCACTCACATTCTTAAGTGTCGTCTTTGTATTTATTCTTGGGGGTCCAGAGAGCTTTGGGTCTGTGGCTTGAATTTTCATCAGTTTTAGAAAAGTCAGCCCTTATCTTTCTAAGTAGAGTTTCTGCTGCATTCTCTCTTTTCTGCTCTTCAGAGACTCCCACTAGACAAAGTTTTCACCACACTGCATCTCACCTACCTCTTCAGCTTTGTCCTGGTTTTTTACCCTTTCATATTTCTGGGCTATAGCCTGAAGTCTGCAGTGACAGCTTCCTCTTCAGTTGTTCTGTATGTCTATGCCCAACTCTTATCCCTGAGTAGTACTGGATTTATAATTACAGTTATTTTAGTCTCAGAATTAGCAAATAGTTAAGCTTCAGTTCTAGTTATGTTCTGATCATCTGCTTTATTGAGCATTTTTATCCAGTTTTTTTAAGTCTTCAATATCTGCATCACTTGTTTTTTTGTTGTTCCCATTTCCTGAAATGTCTGGTCATTTTTTTTTTTTTTTTTAATTGTGCTCTGGACTTATGCATAAAAACTGGCACAGGCTATAGAAAATGTTTCCTTGCTCTAGGAAATTTACTCTTGCTTTTAATGGACAGTTGGGTGAGGCCTAAAGCACTTTAACCCAATCTGAGACTAGACAAATTGGTTGCTGAGTTTGAGTCTTTATAAAAGCCTATGTGTTCTTGTTTCACCCTTAGTCTTAGATTGTAGTCTTTCCGAGGTCTCACTTAGAAGTCTGATGTGCTTCCAGGGTCTCTTCTGCTCAGCAGGCTCTCTACCCTACCTCGGTCTTTCTGGCTCCCTGTTCTCCTGGATGTCTCAGTGGTTCACCCTGCATCAGGCTGGGTGAAGGCCTCCAAGAGAAGGGCTGGCGTGCAGGTTCATATTCCTCCTCTCTGGAATCTCAGCCTCCTGTGAACTTTGGTAGCTCTGCAGTACCTCACCCAGACTTACAGTAACATTCCTCCATCTCTGTAGTTGTTCTTTTTTTTTTTTTTTTTTTTTTTTTTTTGTGGGACTGGGGTTCAAACTCACGACCTTGCACTTGCCCAGCAGGCACTTGTGCCTCGGAGCCATCTCCCCAGCTCTGTAGTTGTTCTTAGCAGTATAGCTATTCTGATGCAAACCAGTCATAGCCAGAAATTGAACTTTTGAGGAAGAATTTCAACAAATCATGGCAGGCACATAGACTCCTCTCACCATAGAAGTTTTTGATCTGTTGAAGTTGGACTACTCTTTGTACTCTGATGGCTATCTAATATAAATTCTCCAATTTTGAGACAATACAGTGTGTTGTAGAGTGAGGAATGTACACCTGTCTCCAACTAGACATGTGGGAAGCATCCTGTTCTCATCAGCCACACAGCCATAAGCCATCTCATAGTGCCCCACTGGCTTTATATTTCCTTGTGTCCCTCACATTATGTCATAACCATTTGTTTATTTGTTCATCTCTTCTGCTTGACTTGGAGCTGGATCTCTGCTGTATTTACCTTTATATTCTCAGTGCCCACCATGGTGCTTGGAATATGGAAGGGATGCAGCAAATATGTTTTATTTATTTTTTTTAATTATTATTATTATTATTATTTTTTTTTTTTTGTCTTTCTGAGACAGGGTCTCGCTTTGCAGTTGAGGCTGGCCTTGAGCTCACTTTTGTAGCCCAGGCTGGTCTCGAACTCACACCGATCCTCCTGCCTCAGCCTCCCGAGTGCTGGGATTACAGGTGTGAGCCACCACGCCCGGCATGGCAAATATGTTTTAAAGAAACACTTTCTGGATAGGATAATGCATATAGCTAACAATGCCCATTAAGTGTAAGAGTTTGAACCCAGAATTTTTGTCTTTGACCTTTCCCCACATTTTATCCTATTTTAAGAGTATGTGGCTTCTGTGCATCAAATCCACAGGGGAATTGTTGGGTTCTTGGAAATTGAGAGTATAAGAGACTAACAAAATATGGGAAGGAAAGACACTAGTAAAGCTCACAGCCGAATGAACACAGTGTTCAAGAGAATGAATAAAGAACACCATATTCTGATTCTTGCTCCAACAAACTTCCTTCCATGCCAATAATTTATTTGCTTTTTATTGGCTTAAGACACACATGGAAACACTTAGTTCATACTTGAATCATATATATTAAAATATAGTATTAAAATATAGAGTTATAATTGACCATACTGTGTTCATTCCGTCCAAATGGATACCTGACCAACTTTGCTTTCATTCCAGATGATGAAATCTGAATACCATAAACTGCAGTGAGTACATTTTTCCATTTGAAATTAAAATTGGGAGTTATCTAGATTAAAGATGTGTTTTGCTCACACATATCTTACTCTTTTTCAGGCTTGTGTCTTCATCCTTACCTCGGTGTTTCCATTAACTTGAGTCAATAGAACTGTCAGGAGTAGTTGCATGGATTTCCGTTTGCTGGTTCTTCACGGGCCCCCAGTACCATTCCATGTTTCTGAGATGGAAATGAACACCTCTTTGTTCCCTTACATTACTGTCGAATATGCAAAGCATATTCCAGTGTTATCCTTAAGCTTTTCTTATTCTCAATTTTAAAAATAAAAAAAAAAAAAATCTTTATAAGGCTCTGGCTTTTGGAAAAGTTTTATCATCACAGATAATAATGATAAGATGTGGTCAATTTGAAAGTAGTAGGAAGTAACCAGAGCAGGCAGAAACTGAGCAAGAGTCCGTCCGTCAAGACAGTGTCAAGCTTGCAGGGTTTTACCTGAAAACATTCTCTAGTCTTGAGGCAGGTGCCCAAGCAAGGGGGCAGAACACCAAGTTCAGTGACATCAGTCAGAGACTTAGAGGGAAAATCCAACAAGGAAAACATTACTATATACATCTGCAAAAATAAGAAAATGTGATACTCTAGGGAAAACAGGGAGGTCAACAGAGAAAGAGGCCTTGAGAGTTAGCCAGCAGTGACATGGCACCAATTAGAAGTGTATTCAGAGATGTAAAGGACAGAAATGTACACCATAAGTGAGCACGTGGGAAATTGCAGCTGAGATCAGACACTGAAAAAAAGTCCAAATGAAAATTCCAGCTCCAAAAAGAGCAATAACTGAATTGGAAAATGAACCAGTGCTCAGAAGAATCAGCGAACTAGAGGAATTACCCAGCTCAAAGAACAGAGATAATTAAAGCACACATGTTAACTGAAGACAGGATGTAAAAGTAGAGTGGAATTGAAGTGAAATCTTTATTTTTTGCGGAACTGAAGCTTGCAGTCAGGCCCTTGCACTTGCCAGGCAAGAGCTTATTCTGCTGAGCTATCTCCCCAATCCCTAGACTATTTGTTGGGTTTTGAATAATCCAATAAACAATAAAATGCACCTGTGAAGAATAAGGAGGAAAATACATGATTTCAAAGCTGTGTGTTTTGGTTGACTTCCATAAGGCCGTTTTCTCTAGGTGGTCATAGGTCTCTTAGCCTTCTGTCCTGCCTTCTTTTCCTCCTTCCCTTCTTGCAGTGGCTTGTGGCCTTGCCATCTTTGTGCTTGACTTAGGAGCCAGTTCAGAGTGACATGAGAAACCTGGTTCTGGTAATGCCTTCCCGTAATCCCAGCACCTGGAAGACTAAGGCTAGAGCCAAGCCTTAGCTGTTTAGAGATTTAATGAGACCCTGTCTGAAAAGGGGGATGGGGCTAGAAATGTAGCTCTGGGTAAAAGCCCTGGGTTTAATCCCCAGTACTGTAGAAAAAAAAAGAGCAAGTCACCCTGAGAGTGAACTGGAGCAAAGGAAGCATGTGTGATGGGCTGTCACTTATGGTCTATTCTTTGCTTTTTTTTTTTTTTTAATGTATTTGCCTATTGTATTGAACTATAACTACAATTTTTAAGTTCTTAATAGTTCAACTTGTGAATTATTTTAAAGCACTAGCCTTTCTTAAGAATCTGTGAATTCAAAATGCCATGTGATAGTTCCCAAAGCTCACTTTAATGATTACCCCCTGTAGAAACCCTTCTATTTCTTTTGGTTTCAACTCCACAGGTGCTACAAAACCAATGGCGCATTCAGCAGCAGCCCCCTTCCACTGGTCCCACTAGTAGCACCTTGTCCTCAGGATGGTTTGGAAATGAAGCCACTCGGCACCATGCAGATGCCTGTATGTCTGGCGTCCGTGGTCCCTGACTGCGGCCAGTTACCCGAGAACACCAAGGACAATGTGGTACCAATACCGACCCCACATACCTGCTGTCGGCATGAGATAAGTGATACCAACTCTGACTGTACAGAAGATACCACAGAGTTTAGCAGAGGTACAGGAAGCTGATTTAAGCTTTTTGGAGGGTTTTGTAGATGGTCTTAACTGGCAGCTGTGTCCAGCATCGTTTTCTATGATACTGTCACATATTTCTCCACAGAGTCTGGGTAAGGGTGTTATAGACTATTCAAGAAAAGATAGGACAGATAAAGGATTATTTGCAGTTCTGTTATTGTGTATATCCTCATCTCAGGCTGTTAATCCCATTACATTTTGGAAAACGTGTCCCACGAGGTGTGGCTGCAGCTTGCGCCTGACCAGGATAGCTGTGGGCAGTTGTGCACCTGGGCCCCTTTTTCATTTGAGTTGGTGCTGGAGTTGTAACTTCTCCATAAGTGGCTATTTGGGGCTTATAAGGGACTTGTTTTAATCCCAGATGGATTGTACAACTATTCGTGAGAACTCAATTTTATTTTAAACCTTTTAAGTCTTGCTCAGATTCAAGCCAAGTATAGCCAGAGTCTGCTTTTGCTCACGATTCTTTCATTATGGCTGACAGTAATATCTCCGAATGCTGCATAAAAGTCAGCATTTGTCATTTCATAATGCTCCCAAACTTTGTTTTTCAGGAGACACCTGTGGCCATTTAGACATGGAGAACAAAAATTTAAGTTGGAATCCTCTTATTTTGCCACCTGTTTCAGAGGACTGTCCTGAGAAGATGACAGTGTGGTCTCCTCCTGGCATTCCGTTAGACAGCTCATCAGGGGTCCTTCAGCAACCCCAGGAAACCTGAGGCTGTGCAGTCACCAAGTCACGTTCCCCTTCTGCCAGTAGCTGTGCAGAACAGGCCTGGGAATGAACTGTGTGAAGGACATTAATTCAAATAAGAGAAAATCATTATTTATTTTTTTGTAGTAGTAATTTCATGTGAATGTATCTTAAAATGTGTGCCCTTACATTATTTATGCCTTAAGATTTCCCTTCCCTATTCCTTCTTTCTCCCTCAGTAGGAAACAACCTTTGGTAATGGTTCAGTTACCTGGAGAACAGAGGGATCATTCTACATTTTCCAAGACCCTTCGTGACAGTAAGGGTTCCTCGTGCTGTGGATCTGCTCTGTTGGCTGACACAGCTAGGAGGGAATTGCACTCTCCGATGGGAAATGAACGCTCAGTGAAAACATTTTAAGATCAACCATAGCTGTGACTTGATTATGATAGTGGATCAGGCAGTTTTATAAAGGTGCCTTCCACAAACATGCTGTTGTGACCTGCAGACTCTTTGCACTGGGCACAAGCAGTGTCCAGGCTCCAATCATAAGCAGTGTTGTTAGGAGGACGGGTAGTCTGGCTGCACTGCCAGCCTGCAGAAGAGATCCAAGTTAATGCCTGAAGGTCCCACTGTTTTAACACTAGATTAATTTATAAAATGGTCCTCACGGGCTCCTTTTGCCTAATCCTAAAAGTAGGAACAAACAAAAAACTGCAGAGTGCTGGCCTGAAGCCACATAAAAAGAGTAGGTGTTCAGTGGCTTGTCTTGGTGGAAACTCTGTAGCCCGCTGTTCCATAGGCACATGCTCATGGTGCCAAGGGACAGTCGTTACCCTCTTCCGGCACGGCACCCACCTGGAGATGAGAGAGTGTATGTGCGTCAGTCTCCAACATGAGAACAAAACACTTCAGAAAATTAAGAGAACAGGCTTATGTTGGTTCATGGTTTTAGAGGTTCCAGTCCATGCTCAGTGGGCCTTGTTTGGTCAGACTAGTACCAAGGTAGCATGTTATGGTGGGAGCGCATGATGGAGCAAAATGCTTATGTCGCAACTGAGGAGCAAGGACAGAAAGGAAGGGGTGAGGGTACGGCTGTCCCCTGCAAGGCCATGTACCCAGTGACCCAAAGGCCTCCCACTAATTCCTACCACTTGCAGAGGGCGATGCCTGGCAACCAGGTCATTAGCCTTTGGGGAACCAAACTATTGGCAGGGTGTCAGGGAAGACTTAATCTGGAGGAAAAAGGGTTTCAGAAGGAAGTTTCTTGATTTTTTTCTTTTTTTTTTTGTTCAGAATGCGGTAATCGTAAACAATCACCCAAAGCTCTGTCAGCAGAGCTGTTGCATCAGAGGCACTGCCGCCTCTGAGTGACAAGGACATTGCAGCTGTCTTCAGAAGACTTCTCTGTTCCATGTTCAAACAAACATACAACAACAACAAAAACCTAAACTGTAAATGCAATCCATAGTGAGTCACCATTCTTTTTGGATTGCACGTCCCTTTGGGGAAAAAAGAAAAAAGTATCCTTTTCAGGTAGAATGAAGAAGTTCCAACAAAAATAAGTAAATTTAGTTTCCCAGAAATTGCAGTGGACTAGAATAGCAGAATAGTATGTTAATCAACCTTTCTGTATAATGTATCAGTACTCCCTTACATATGTCTGTATTGTGTATAAATAGAACCATTAGTGAAAATGTGCTGTTTGGTTGGGTCACTATGCAAGAGTTACTTCCAGTAGAGTGTAGGGAACGTAAGGCCACAGCCAGCTACAGTATTAGGTTGCTATAAAGGCAAGTTCTACATTCCAGATGTCCAAGCCTACAGTATAGCAGGCTTACTCTTCATGTTATATAGATGCCATGAGCTTTGCATGGGGGATGCCTGCCGCCCCTACTTTTGTGAGCAGCAAAGGACAAAGTCCTGGGACACAGAATATAAAAGCATGCTCTGTGTTTCCCGACCCAGTCACAGCACTGTTGTCACACAGGGAGCTGTAGCACACTAGGGAGTCCATGTCCCGGGGCAGGCAGTTTGATCCATGAAACAGGTGTGTCTGCATGAGCCTTAGGTCGGAAACTGCTTTTCTTTAAAGATTGAACATGGGACTTGTCCGTGAGGAAGACAAAGTGACTTTTACCTTCAGGGCAATCTCATTGTGGACTGCTTTATTTATATTATTAGTAACGCTGTTTTAAGTGTTATCCCTTTTAACTATCTTATTTATAAAAGTACCTTTATATATTGAGATATATAAATATAAATATATATGATAGCCTTTATATTCAGGAGTTAACGGTTCTCCCTAGGCATAGAGGCACTGAACCTTTATGCCCTGCATAGTCACTAGAAACAATTCTACCTAGTATCTCTTCCCCCGGAAGTGAGGTCACTGGACATCATGAGGGACAGCACTGCGGTGTTGCGGAACCGCTGTGTACCAGGCATTGTGCATGGCGCTTGCTGCTGTGATCTCATTTCATCCCTACCACGAGTCTCCAGAGTGGTGTGAAAAGTCCCAGCTCACGCACGAGCCGTAGACCTTGAGCTGGACCTCAGAGTCCTTACCTGCACCCTTGCCACTTTCTGTACTGCTTTCCAGAAGCCTGGAGTGAGGTTGTGTGATAGAACCATCCTGCAGTGTGGGCTCTGGTGGTGTCGCTCCCCTGGGGCTCTGGCTGTGCAGCTGGCCAAAGAAGCTGCCCTCTGTCCTTCCTGGCAGAGCATCTGCCCAGTACTCTCTTCCAGGATCCACTGTTTTTTCCCTCAATGCCCCCTGCACCCCCGACGTCTCCTGCCAGAGAATTTGTTCTTCACTCTGCTCAGTGATTGCGAAATTGGCTGGGCCTCTTGGTGTTCCTTCTTGGCCTAGCATTCCCATGATTCTTTGCTATCAGCATTAAATTCCCCTACTGCTGTTATATCGTTTCACCATCTCCCTTTGATGTTTTTCTTTTATTTACGCACTGATGGGCTGGTAAGAAGTGCTATACCAGGTACAAGTTAAACTTCAATGTTCTAAACCTTTTGACCTGGGCTTTTCAGAAAGCCTTGCTTGTTGGGTTTTGTTTTGAAAGAGTAAACAAGTCCCTGAAGATGAAGACACACATAGCCGGCTGATCATGTCACATGCCTCATTCCGGCTACAATCCTGCCATGAAATTCTGTTTATAATTGAACTTCGCCTGTGTTGTTCTCTTGTAGAGCAGTGGCTCTGAGATGCATGTTTTGTATCATACTGAAAAATGTTTTATTTTCCTTAAAGTTGTAATATTGTATTTGAAATGTACATATTTTAAATGATGTAGCTTGGACAGGTTTATTTTATTGATATGATTTTATATTAAAAGAGAATGCTGCTTTCCATATACGCTAGTCTGTGAAGAAAGAACTGCTCTGATTGTTGGTTTAGACAAAGTGGGCCTATAGGTGTGGATGTGCTATCTTACACTGAAATTCTTTTTTTTTTTTTTGTCTTTTTGAGACAGGGTCTCGCTATGCAGTTGAGGCTGGTCCTGCAACTCACTTTTGTAGCCCAGGCTGGTCTCGAACTCGCACCAATCCTCCTGCCTCAGCCTCCCAAGTGCTGGGATTACAGGCGTGAGCCACCACGCCCGGCTAAATCAATTTTTTTTTTTTTTTGGCGGGACCGGGGTTCAAACTCACGACCTTGCACTTGGCAGGCAGGCACTTGTGCCACAGAGCTATCTCCCTAGCCCTTACACTGAAATTCTTCCCCAGAAAAAAAATCCCCTTTGTCTTAGAGGACCCCAGGGCACTGTCCCTTCCATCCTGGCTTCAGGGATCCAGGCTGTGAAGGGGCA
>PVJA010039510.1:0-19101 GCA_004027025.1 Myocastor coypus | reverse complement strand
GTTGTTTTTAAAAGATCCTTTCTTACTCTTTCACTGGCTGCAACTGTGTCTTCAAGGTTGGAAACTCTATCTTCATTTTCGTTCATTCGGCTCTGCCAACTTGTGATCGAGGTTTTATTTTCTTGTATATCTCTTTGAAACTGTTTCATGCGATCTATGTCTTTCCCATATTGCTCCGTCAGGGAGTCCATCATTTTTCCATTCTCCTCTAACTTTTTATCGATGTCTTCTTTAATAGTATTGAAGTCTGTCATTATGGTTATCCTTTCTCTCTCTAATACAGAGATTATTTCTGTTCTGTTCTCCTTTCTACTTTTGTGTAGTTGTTCCCCTTCTTGGGATGCTATTGATTTAGGCATATCTTTGTCAACTTTAGATATTATTTCTACTCTGATGTCCTCTATACGTTTCTCCAGCCGTTTTTCCACTTCACGTATTTCTTTTTTTACTTCAGATGTTATCTCTGATCTCAGTTGCTCTATAAGTTTCTGCACTTGTGTGTCTGCCTCAGATGCTACCAATTCAGAGGTTTCATCTGTATAATTCTCATTTTCTTCCATGATAGTGTCTTCTGTATTTGGTTTGGCTGGGCACGGGTCCTGAGATTGCCTCCTACTCCTTGTTGTTATCATTTTGTATGGAAGCGACCTCTTCACTTTGGTGGTGTTATGCTGTGTCTATGGGCGTTTGGTCTGGAGACTCCAAGGTGGTTCTTCTACAGAGGTTCCTGACTCTTGTGTTTGGGCTCTGGCTGCTAGCTTTTGTGAATCCTGGCGGATGTGGTCTGTAGGTGGAGGTGGAGCTTTGGGATTGAATAGTCCTGGTAGTGTCGTGGACCAGATCGGTTGCCAAACGGGCTATTTGATGGGTTTGGTGCTGCAGCTTGGGCTGGAGGGGTTCAAAAAAAAAGAGGGGGGGGCGGGGAAAGGGAAGGCAGGCCAAGGATCCTGACCCAGCTGGCACGCAGGCTCAGCTCCCAGCGTTGCGGTTTGGGTCTGGTGGAACAGGAAGTTAGTCACGGGAACGCAGAGGCGGGGCAGAGGGGCGCAGGGAGCTTACCCGCGGCGGGCGCGCGGGCTCAGCTCCCAGCGATGCGGTTTGGGTCTTGGCTGGAATAGGAAGTTAGTCGCGGGAACGCAGAGGTGGGGCAGAGGGGCGCAGGGAGCTTCCCGCGGCAGACGAGCAGGCTCAGCTCCCAGCGGTGCGGTTTGGGTCTCTTAGGGGCTTTTCCAAGTAAGCTTCTATGTTGGAAAGTAAATTCTGTGATCTCTTGACAAGAACATTAGTTTAAGTTCTTAAGACCCTGTCAATTTTAAGTGACTAAATTGGCTTTGAGGATCTATCCTGGGTGAGGTAGAGACCTGCAAGCCTCAAATCAAGCACCTGGATCGTTGGTAGACAATCGTAAGCTTGAAGCCTTTGCCTAACCATCACCCTGTCTTGTTACTACAGCTCCATTTGATGAAATTCATTATTCTCATTCTTAAAAGGCATAATGTTGAAGGTTGCTGATGTGATCTTAGAATATCACAGACTGACTTATATTTGAGATGTGCTATATAAAACTCAAGTGGACTCTTTTTCTGTTTTTATTGATCTATGCTTGTGGTACATAAAGACCACCTCGCTTGTGGGGAGCTGGTACATACACAGCACAGCTAAATTCTTGTTTTCGTCTCCTTCCCTTCCCCTGCAGACTAACTTACACCCCTTGAATATTTGTATGCTGAAGTCTTAAGAGGTTGTGTGACTGAATCTAGAGATAGGATAGTTAAAGTGAAAATTCAGGTGATATAGGTGTTTTAGTCAGGGTTTTACTAAAGGAACAGATATAATACAAGGAATAAATATAACACAAGGTGTACCAGTCATGGCATCGGATTAAGAAGTGTACTGAGAGCATCTGCACACTACCAACTGAAGGGTTCAGTCCCAAGGTCTGAAGCTTATTGCAGTGTTCCGTCTCTAATGGTCTCACAATCTCTAATGGCTGGCCATTGGGTCTGCAATGGAAGGCTGAAGAATCCATGATGGAAAGCCGAAGGATCCAAGCTGGAGGCTGAAGAGTCTGTGCTGGAAGCCAGGAGATAAAGTCCAAGCTGACAGTAAAGACTGAAGTTTCTCCAAGGAAGTGGAATGCCAAATCCTTCCTCAATTTGTTTATATCCCCTTTTCATGCTGAGTTACTCTGAGGTGGGGCCCTCACAGCCCAGAATGTGGAATTGCCAGGCAGTGCAGCCAAATTGACACAACATATTGGCCACTACAATGGGCAACAGGAGTGAGGCCCTAACCCAACATGGTTGGTGTCCATGTTGAAAGAGGAAAAGACACCAGAGTTCTGGCACTCAGAGAATAGGCACCGTGGGAAGATGGTCAGAAGGTAGCCATCTATAGGCCAGGAAGAGAGGCCCCTCTAGGAACTAACTCTGACAACACCTTGATTTGGACTTCTAGACTCCTGGAATGCAAGGAAGTGAATTTTGGTTATACAAATCACCATTCTGTAACGAATACCATGGGGATGTGTGTCATACTAACAGCATGAGGATCTCTCAGAGAGCTTGTCAAAACACTGATTATTGATTACAATTACAGGGTTTCTAGGACAATGAGGTTTCTAGACCTCAAACTGTGTGAGGTCTAGAATCTGTATTTTCTATTGATGCATAACAGTCATACATATTTGTAGAGTACAACATGATGTTGCATTGCAGAATGATCAAATCAAGGCAATTACCATATTCATCGCCTTAAATGTTAGGTATCTTTTCTTTGTGGCAAGAACAATCAAAATATTCTCTCCTTGCCTTTTTGAATGGCATTTTAAGGGAGATAAAGCAGACAACTGAAAGTAAGATAGTGGTTTTCAGATGCAGGGGAGAGTAGGAGAGAGTGAAGATGGGTAAGGCACCTTGATGGGCACAGTGTTTTAGTTAGGTAGGAGGAGTATGCTCTGGAATCTACATTGCTAGTAGGTTGCAGCTCACTGAGGCTGTCCATCTGGGGAATCACACTTGGAAGACTGCAGATGTAAAATATACCCAGTCTTAACCACATCACGCCACATTTGTTTCCTTCAAGCCAAACTAGGAGCACACAGATTAGGCGCTTTCCCCTTGACCTACAGCACTGCTCTAAATTTTTGCAAGATGACATAGAGTAGATCAGTGTTTATTGCTTTGCATCAATAGCAGAGGATCTAACACTGTAGAAGAGCCAGCTTCGCAGCTTTGGGGAAAGAAGGCCAGGATCTTGCTCTACCCTTCCTCTCTCGACGGCCCCATTTTCCCCTACAGGAGAGTTTGCAATGGTCCTGCCAGCACTTCAAAGGAAGGCCTGTTTGCCAAATGTCAGCAGTGTTGAGCAGTGGTAGTATGGCTAGGAGCCCCTGGCACATCTGCGACTTCAGGATGGTTTTCTCATCTTGGTGAAGTCTGAAAAAGCATCCTGAGCCCTGAGCAGAACCCCTTGTGGTAGGAGAAAAGCCTATGCTAGCCACTTGTTCCATCCATACACTACATCTGTGATCACTTAAATCCAGAGCCATGTCTGGACTGCATTCCCAAGACTTTAGGGGTCCCCAGAAATACTTTCTGAGTGAGGAAAAGCCAAGCTGGTGGGTGCTAGGATTGCAGAATGATTTCCAGTCATGGCTGTGCCTGTTGTCACCATCTGCCACGTGGAACAAGATGGGCAGCAGGACTATTTCTTGCTGGGGTCCTACTGGATTAGTCCCTCTGTCTGAGAAAGTCTGAAAAAGTTGTACGGTCTCTTGAATGAAAAGCCTTGAGGTCGTCTACTAGATTTTACTCCACAGTAGGTGGGTAGAATCTACGCCTGCTCTTTGCTGGTGAGTCCCTTAACACATGCGAAGAAACTGGTGATCTGCTTTGCTGGTAGCTGGGCCAGCTTCCTGGCATGACACTGATGCAGTCACAGTGGGCCCCACATGCACAGTGACCCACGCTGGGCTCCATGTTTTGTCACTATCATCTTGAATAATACTTGGATGATCCCTGGATCTTCATTTTGTACTCAGCCCTGTAAATTATTACTGGTCTTAAAGACTGGCTTCAGCCAAAGTGTAAGAACAGCAGTATCAGGGAAAAAATGGATTTAGACTCTACTTTCCCTAATTCCTCCAGAAGCACTGGGGAGGAAAGATAGTTGAAGTTTACCAAACACAGGACAACACACCCACTGCCTGGCTCTAGGGGAACCTCTGTGAAGTCCTGCTAGATATGAAGGTTGTAATGGAAGGTAGAATCAGAAATTTCTCTGTGATGAAGATCTCATTTCTCTACTAGCAAGCCCAAGAAGAAAGCTGGCCAAGCTGAGCTAATATAATCTAACCTGTCTCTTTTCTTTTCTTTTCTTTTCTTTCTTTTTTTTCCTTTTTTCCTTTCCTTTCTTTTCCTTTCCTTTTCTTTCTTCCTTTCTTTTCTGTCTCGGTCTCTCTTATGCATTTAGGACAGGGTCTATAGGGTCTCACTACATAGATCAGACTCAGTGATTCTCCTGTTTTTAACCCTCTAAGTGCTGGAACTACAGGTGCACATCACCATGCCCAGTCTCCATCGCCACCTCAGTGCACCCTGGGGGTGGAGCTAGCACACACACTAGGGTTAAACTCCTGCTGCTTTGCTCTGCCTAAGCAGGCACTTTAGTCCGCTGAGCTGACAGTCTGAGCTATTTCTAATGAGATCCAGAGAAGCGGTAAGCTTTCCTAGCACTTCAGCACAGCCTTCTCCAGCCCTTACTCAACACTTGGCAGCTGTACTCATTGCTATGATTGGTGGTGATGCTGCTGACGGTGAACGCAGGTATCATACTCCTCTCCTCTGGATTCCACCAAACCAGGGCTAAATACCCAGAAAGATTCTTCTTGGTGAAGTTGCAACTGCTCACTCTCCAAATTGCTTTCTTGTCTTCACTATAGAGTGCATAACCCCAAGCAAATCAATTCCCCAAAGATACTTCTGCCTCCTAACTATAGTAGTTTGCAGCTGACATTATGATAATGCTGTGCAGCAACCTACTCTCAGATTCAGTGAATTAAAACCCTTGCTTTTTCTCATGTGTCTGGCGGTAACTTTGGGTGGATTGGACTAAGTCTGGATTGTGGAGGTGGCTTTGCTTCACGTTGTGGGCCCAGTTGGACTTAATCAGGGAGTTCTGCCTCAAGTGTGTTCACTCTGGTTCCACAGTAGACCAGAGTATCTACAGCTGCTCATCGTGCCCACTATAATATAGTACCTAAAGCTTCCTGAGAATAAAAGTAAAAAAAAAAAAAAAGTAAAGCAATGGTTTGCAACATTTCTGAACACCTCAGTGCAACAGTGCCTCAAGATGTATTACCTGGCTCATGCTGTTCTATCAGCCACGGCATAGCTGGCTTTTGGGTTTAAGCTAGTTTAAATTTGATTTCTCGTATGCCAGAGCCTGATATTGAGATAAACAGGACCATGACCCAATGGAAGAGATCAGAGCTTAGCAGACCCCAGGTCCACTTGTTTATTCAGACAACCCGATGAGATTTGGGGATCAAACTTCCTAGTAGTCACTAAGGCGCTTCTGCAGCAAAAGTGATGGATGAGAAAATGGATACAGCCATTAAACGTATGTGGATATTCTAAACAAGACCTAATCACATCATTTAAAATTATTCTTTCTTATTTATTTCTGCTACAAAACTTGTCTTTTCTCCTTATCTCAACTCTCACTATTAACAATTTCAGTGACTTCTTCCTAGGTGTTACATGGAAGGATTTCTCTGAAATCATTTATTATTTCTATTTAACTATGGTAAAAGCATGGAAGTCTAACACTGGATGGCAGGAAATAATGCATCATTTTGAGTTTGTTGTCTTTTTATCATAAATATGATGATATGGCTAGGTGGGATGGTTTTAAAGAGGCAGGATGTTACCTTAAACATTTGCAAAGCTGTGGTTAAAACAGTCTCCTTAAAGTACCTTTTCAACCCATGGAGCTTACATAAATATTTGGCTGTTGGTGACAGGCCTAATAAATCTGTTTAGAATGTTGCAGCAATATTTACTTACAAAGTAATGTCATAAGCCCACTTTGGCCAATAGTTGTAAGAAAAAGAGATGCTACTTTTTAGCACCTTGCATAAATATTTGCAAGACCTCTAAATCCAAGATAACCTTAACTCTTTCCTAAAGCTATTTACTGCTTCCTACCCAAATGCCCCTTTTAAATGTCACTTTGTTCAGTTGGAAAAGCCCAACACTTGCTTAAGACATATTGGAAAACAACAGCTGATGCTGGATTAGAGTGGAGGAATTCTTGGATTTCCTAAGGGTCCAAAGTTCTGCAAGGTACTTTCAGGCTGGAGAAAAAACAGACCTTCACCTCTACACTATGTGAATCAGAATATAAGAATTGGGGTAGTAAATTTCATTAGGTCCAACAATAAACTGAAGATACGCTCCTGGGTGATTGGGACATTGCAGGGATTATAGAGAGTGCGAGAAACAGAAGTAGAAAGGAGAGTGGATCTCTTGGCGCATTGTGCCCAGAAAAGCTAAGAGGGCAGCTTCCATGTCCTGCTACAGCTATGGGGAAGACAGGAAATGTTGCCCATCAGTAGGAATTGAAATCAGGTGCATTCTGACTTTTTCCTGGTGCCCTTCAAAGAGATGAGTTTCTTCTTGATTTTTTAATTTCAAAAATGATTTTGTAAGGGAGAAGACACCAACAGTGGCAGTCATTTCTTTTTGAGAGTCAAACAACAAATAACCTTTTCAGGTGCTCCATATGCCTTTTTACTCTGTGTGTGTGTGTATGTGTGTGTGTCTGTGCGTGCGTGCATGCGTGTGTGTGTGTGTGTGTGTGTGTGTGTGTGTGTGTTTTAACATGGTTGGAATATTTTCTGAAACTTTATAGGAAGTATTTCCTATTTACTACATAGTAGAAGACCAAGATGGAAAATGCTTATCCCAAACACAACTACTAGAAAATTCCAAATGTTTGTTGTTTATGCATTGGTTACACTATCAGGTTTAAATTCTAGTATATGTTAGCTAAACAAGTGCTCACAGTTTACATAAAAAGAACAGTGTTGGCTTATAAAGACACTATTTCAAGGTATTCTGTAAAAATTGCTTTTCCAAACTTAAAATGAAGGTTCCTAGTCTGGACATTCTTAGAGGAGAAGAACAAAAGAAGTTGGCTTTGGTATTTACATTATTTAGGCATGGAAGAAAAGATGATGATGGCTTTGATGTTCCTATTTATCCTTTTTTAGAGCACGAATCTAAACCAGATGGTCCATCTGAAATAGACCCCATCCTTAGCCATTTTGCATCAAGTGGGGCCCTGCTGAAAGCCCTCATTTCCTGTCTGGTAATGGTTGGTGTGAGATCAGCTTTCCAGAAGCACCCTGGCTGCTGTGCTCACTTCAGCTGCCAGCCTGAAGGCACTCACCTGCTCTTACAGCATCACCCATGGGTGCCAGTCCATGAGAAGGGTCCTCATCAGTGACTGCCATTTGGATGGCAGAATTTTCTCTGTCTCTGGGAGTGATGAATGCAAAAGTATTTGCAGGGTGATGGTTTCATGTATTCCTGGGAAAACGGAGGAAGACATCACAGAAGAGTCAACAAGTGGATCAGTCTGAATGGACTACGTGCTGTAACAAGCATCCCCCAGAGATAGTATTAGGTTCTGGGGACACAGTGATGAACACAGCAAACTGTCTGCCACCACTGGCTTCCATTTTTGTATAGCTTTCCAAGGTTTTAGTAAGTTTACAATGAATATCCCATCCATCAAATTTGACCTGAGGCCTTTTCTACATCAATGGCAAGCTCCCGTAGGAAGAGCTTAGATTAATGGGTGCTGTTTATACACAGGAAAAGAAGGAAGGAGAAAGTGCTTGCCAGCTGTTTCCCTTTGACTATAAAAAACACCTTCCAGGGGCTCACACCTGCCCCTCTTTTAAGCCTCCTGGCCTCTGTAGAGATTTTCAATCCTGGCTGCACATTGAAATCATCAAAGAGCTTGAAAGATTACTTGAGTCTTCGACTTCATTAGTTTGGGGACAAGGGATACGAATGAAATTGTTTTGTTTTTAACTCTCTAGTGCATCTGGTAGGCATCCGTCATTGATAACCACTGAGCTGACATCTTTCCCAGGTCGGGCAGAGTAGACCAGACAGTTTCATTATGGTGGGTGCAGAGCTTTAAGCTCTCAGGTCCCTAGACATTAGGCAGCTAGAGATGTAGCTTTGTATCTTTTGTATTACTATAGGCCTCTTGATGCACCCAGAACCTCCTCTGTGAACCTCCTTTCTTGGAATGAGAGGTGATGGAAAAAGAAAAAAATAGATGAGCTACAATTTCATCCCTTATCTCTGGATGTTCATGGTATATTAGTAAGAAGGTAAGAACAACACTAATTACTCTGTAACAGCAGTGATAAAACATAAAGACAAGAATATTTTAATCTGATTTGTTTGTTAATATACATAGACAGTACCTGACTTGGGATAATATAATTAACCAAGGAGAGAGCAGTAATTGGAGCAGTTATCATGCTTGATCTTAACATTGCAAATTAATGTAACTTTTCCTAAAGAGCAATTGACAAATAATATTAGACCCATAAAAAAGCAATCCCACACTGTGCATATTTTAGGAAAATGAGACAAAATATAAAAAGCTGCTTTTGTAAGTATATTTATCATCAGAGTATTCTTTATAATAAATATAAAACTAGTCAAATAACCCTAAACATAATAATTAATTTAATTAAACCAAACTATTAATGCATATTACATAGCCAATTAAGGTGATGTTATGAAATCTCTTTCAATGTGGAAAAATACTGATACCACTATATGAAGAACAGAAGTGAGATACAAAATTACACAAGCTTCATCTTGCCTTAAAGTAATTTTTAAGATGAGGCAAGAATGAGGTCTCTGCTTTACAATTATGTTATGAAAAAATATGATTTCTACAAGGAGAAAGGTACTATGTAAACATAATTTTGAAGGTGGTAGGCTTATAATTTTCAAAACCTATTGTCTAAGTGGTCTATTAGTAGATATTATTTTATGAATTATATTATTCCCAAGCAGTATAATAACCGACATTATTCTATCAAATCTAAACATACTTAAACATAATTTTAAAAGTTTTTGTTAAAATAACGACAGAGTGCTATGAAACTACCAAGGGAGTGATTAGCTCTTAAGGGAGTGGAGAGCGACTCAGACCTTGACACTCAGCTTCTCTTCAAGAAGGAATTTTTTAGTCACACGAGGATAATACTGTAACAAGCAACCTCCTTTTAGTGATTGCCACTTTAAAATATTTCTTTCTCACTTCTACCTGTGTGCTGGATGCATGGTCTTCTAGATGGTGACCTTGGGATCAGGATGGGTCTCCTGGCTACCTGGTCATTCGAGAAATTTTACTCTTCTTTCTTCAACCCTCAGATGGGGAGGAGACGGAGCACAAGGGAATCCACAGGGCATGTTAGAAGCCAGGAGGTGATGTGTGGCCTATGTACCAAATACTGCAGGTCAGAGATCTCACCCTGCCTATATGTGTTGGTACTGAAGATGAGTGGTGTGGTGGTCATGAGGCATTATCTCTGCCACAGTGACTTTCACAGTCAAGAAATGAGAAACTGCATGACAGTGAAGAGACTAGCCCTGGGAAGCTGAGTATCTTAGTTTGGTTCAACTGGAAAGAGCATAGTGTCCTTGAGGCACGAATAAATTGAGAGTGCTTGTAGTGTGTGTGTGTGTGTGTGTGTGTGTGTGTGTGTGTGTGTGTGTGTGTGTTTGTAGATCCAGAGATGGAGGAAGGAGTTGAGAATGGATAGAAGACACATTAGCCTATGAGGAAGTTTGAAGCTAGAAGTCTCTCCCGTCTTTGGCTCATCTACCTTGTATATAAAGGAGAACAAATGAAACTAGTTAATAATCATCACGTTGACACATTAGAAAAGTGAGAGTCCAGCTACAGGATGGAGGAGAGATTAGAGAAGGAATTGGTTGTATTTCTAAAAGCACTATTTAGTTCCTTCGCTCATAGAGTACATTCAGACTCTTTTATGGCCAAATGATATTAACTATAACTTCTAAACATTGAGGCAAATGGATTTTTTTTTTTGCATAGCAGAGGCTTTCAATTTAATAGAAGATGATATGCATGATGGAAAAGAATAGAATATTATATCCAAGCAGTTCTTCGACCAAATGTGAAAGGCTAGACTTCTATTGAATGAACAATTGTGCTTAAAGGAGAGTATATCGGATATGCTATATCTGACACATTCCAAAACATAGGGAAGGGATCTGGATGGTGGATGGTCCAAAAGAATGACAACATCCTTTACAATTACTATCAATCAATATACTGTATTTGTTAAGGTAATATATATATACACACACACACCCTCTGGAGACTCCGAAGAAGAATGGTTCTGTGCCTCTTCTAGCCTCTTGATGGTTCTTGGCTTTCCCCAGTTCATGGCTATATCACTCTACTCTTTGCTACCACAGCCTTGGTGTCTCTACCTCTTCTATCTGTCTTCTCCTCTGTGTGACTTGTAAGGATGCTCGCTGGATGGAGACCCATGCAGATGACCCAAAACAATCTGGTCATCTCAATATCATTCATTTAATTACATTTGTAAGATCCTTTTCCCAAATAAGGTCGCACTTACATTTTAAGACATGGATACAACTTCTGGGGACCATCAGCTTGCCTGCTTTAGAGAACAGTAGTTTTCTTAGACACAGATCACTAACTTGTCCTTTTGACTTGGTTTGTTAAGCCATTTCTTCTTCATGGTGGTGCTCAGAAGAGAATATCTGCCCCCTTGACTGAGGAGGCTCCTAGGGGAGCCGCTCAAAGAGGTGGCAGGTCAGGAAGCCAGCTTCCCCTGATTCACAGTGCTACTCAGCGTATCTGGTAACGGGCTCTGACCTTTGAAGTAGATTGCACATTTTCTTATTCTTTCCTTCTCCATTATCATCTATCTGTTTGAAGTATTCATGGCCTTTTTTTTTTTTTATTCTTTTTTATTCATGGCCTTTTAATCTCCACTTTTCTATTTTAGAATTTCTCTCTTAACATATATTACATTCTGTCATGTTTTCCTGTGAATTTACATGTTGACCTCTCTCATACCGTGAAATAAAGACAAACACTTATTCTTTTCTGTATGCTCCCCTACAGCACATAAAACCATCTTCCTCAGAGCATAGAATCCCCCCAGTTGTGCTGATGTTTGTTTGTCATGGTGGATGCAAGGAATGATGTCTATCAAGTTTATTTCAAAAAATAATCATCTTTATTTACCCAAAGGAATTGAAAGCATGCCTACAAAAACTGCACATGGGTGTTGATAGCAGCTTTATTCATCACTACCCACTTAAGTCTTTCAGTAGGTTGGTGAATCAAAAGCTGTGGTACACCCACACAACAGAATGTTATCTGAGACTAGAAAGAAAGGAGCTACAGAGCCATGAGAAGTCACGGGGGAAACTTAAGTACATATTACTAAATAAAAGAAGCAAATCCAAAAAGTCTATTGTATTAGTCAGGGTTTTACTAGAGTAACAGATATAATACAAGGAACAGATATAACACAAGATGCACAAATGCACAAGAAATTACAAGGTTGGCTTATGATGGTCAGCCACAGAGTTTGATGAGGAAGCGCACAGAGGAGGCCAGCATACCTGAGACTGGAGGATTCAGTCCCAAGGTCTGGAGCTCACTGCACTGTTCTGTGTGAGTCTCTATCAGTTGGCCAATGGGGGTCTGTGATGGAAGGCTGAAGAATCTGTGATGGAAGCCAGAGGCTGAAGAGTCTGCACTGGAAGCCAGGAGATAATGTCCAAGCTGACTTCGAAGACTGAAGTTCCTCCCAGGAAGTGGAATGCTGAGTCCTGCCTCAACCCCTTTATAAACCCTTTTTATGATGAGTCACTCAGGGTTGGCCCTCCTTGCCCTAGGGCAGGACCCCCCACTGCCTGGCATGTGGCACTGCTGAGGCAATCCAACCAGGCCGACACAACGTATGGACCACTACAGCCATATACTGTGTATTCCAACTACATGATGCTCTGGAAAAAGTAAAACTATGGAGACAACAAAAATATCAATAGCTGCCAGAGGTTAAGAGAAAGAAAAGAACGAATAGATAGAACACGGTGAATTTTTAGGACAGTAATACTATTCGGCATGATTGTAAAATGATAAACACATTAAATGTGTCTTAGCTACTTTCCTTGCTGCTGAGACAAAATACACGACACCCACAGATTGATAGAGCAAAGGACTATTTTGGTTCACAGTGTGTGCAAGTTTCAATCCAGAATCAGCTGGCTACAAGTCAGGGCAGAATGTCAGAGGGACATGACAGAGGAGAAACAGTCCACAGTAGGACAGACAGGAAGTGGAAAGCAGCAAGCCTCTGAACTTTTATTCCATGCAGGCTACAAACCTGTAGGATGAGGTCACCCATCCCCAGGGTGGACCTTCCCGTTATGCACACCCAGTGCTCTGCTGGGCAAATCACTGAGCTCATTTACTTATCACTCACCTTTGGCCTCTCTTCACACACTCTAGATCCAGCCACTGCCCCAAAGCCCCACCTGTGAGCACATCTGGGAGATCTCTAGGAGCAAACCACAGCAGTGCTTGTCAAAACCCATCGTTGATCACTGAGAATAAACTCTGGTGCAAATTGCAGATTATCATTACTACTGATTGATATTGTTGGGTCTGTGTTACAATAGCTACCATAATAAATATGCTATTCCGGGTCAGGACATTGATTGTGGGAGTACTGTGTACAGGAAGGGGCACAGGAGACAAATAGGAGCTCTGTACTTTCTGCTTAACTTTGCTGTGAGCCTAAAACTGCTCTAAAATATTAGTCTACATGTTAAATGAATGCAAAAGCCCAACTACACTTGTCTGTTTTCCTTGGAGGATAAAAACCAAGGCTTATATTCATAGCATTCAATAAATAATATTTCTGGAATGAAATATTAAGCTAGGAAGTCATGGAACCTGCATTTCTTCTGAAGGATTTCTTTGAGATGAACCGAGAGCGCTGTGCTTGGTAGGATTCTGGGGAGGGAGTGAGCTCTTCACAGGCTTTTCTTAGGACACCCCTGGGAGCAGGCAGTGGGGTCTAACAGAGGAGGCTGTGTTCCACCACCAAGCATGACTTCCCCAGTTGGAGAGGAGAGCACTGCAGAGTCACTCTACAGAATGACTTAGAGATAGAACTTAGTGTTTGGCACCCAAAAATGAAGTCATACACACCTAACCGTCAGTAAATCATGTGTTTGGTTAGATTGGTCACATTCCAAGAGCAAGAGGAAAGTTGGAGGATAAAGCTGGTTCCTTTTGATCACATCCTGATGCACACAGACAGTCATCAAGTAGAAAAATCAGCTGCCGGCAAGCAGTGAAATTGCTGGGGTGAAAAAATGCACCATGAGGCATCAGGAAAGCATTCTGCAGGGCAAAGTTAACTGTCCTCCTTGAGTTAGGACCTGTCGTATGCATACAGAGTGCCTCCTGTCTCCTCTCCTAAGAACTGGCACTCTCGAGGACGCTGAGTCAGGACTGCCTGGGCCTTTGGAGCCACCTGAATGTTTGAGACCAGTTAACTCCACACTCAGGAACTCAGATGCTACTCTTGAAAGCCAACAGAATCTCCCGGACGATTCTGACCATCACAGCAAAAGCCCACACCCACATCACGTTCATCAGGGTGACACTTCTCAGAGGTGCCTCCGAAGTGGCAATTTCATTATACCAGCAAAGTGAGGAGGTGACCACGGAATAAAAGGGCTTCTTAGGATCCCCAGGGGATTGGTATGGAAACCCTGTCTAGCCCGTAAAGGCGCTGTGGCCCTGCTGACATCTTGAATACAGGCATCTGATTTCTGGAACAGTGAAAAAAACATAGTTGTATTGTATGAAGCCATCTCATTTGTGGTAATTATGGCAACCTTGGGAACCTCATACAGCCCCACTGGCGCACTACGTTGCACTCTTGCAAGGAGCAAGTTCGGGGCCTAAAATGTCTGTGGATCCACAGTAAATTATTTCTCAACCTGATGGATGTGTTCCTAAAGGAAGAAGAAGCAGGCCTACCACACTGACATTCCCCACACATTCTCCTCGCCAGATTCTTGTAAACAGCTGTCGTTCGGCAGCTGCTGCATCCCTACTAGACATAAGAGTAAAACCATTCGTAACCATCTGGAGGACATAGCTTGGTCCTCCTTGCTCTGAAATGTCTCGGAGTTTAGGAATCTAAACACATATTCCAGTTTGTCAAATGCCCGGAGGACTGGGATATATTACGTGATTGCATAAAGCAGTGCCGGGACTGTACTGTGCATCCCTCCGCCCCCGCGATGGCAGCCCCATAAGAGAGGAAGTGGCTGCTGCAGGGGGTGGGAAACTGGCAAGGATGGAGAAGAGGAGGGCGGAGGAGCCTAGAGAAGCTGGCTGGAGAATCGCTAACCTTCTCCTGGCCATAGAAAGAAAGCCTGCCACATGATCCTTCAGAGAGCTGGAAAGCAAGATAAGGAAGTGCCCACACTGTGGTTTCGGTCATAAATTTGAGTCTAGATTCTTCTTCTAGCCAGTTCTGTATCTTTGACCCCACTGACTGCTTGTCCTAGAGGCCAGCATGTCACACAATGCACAGCCAGTAAGGCAGAGCTGATGAGACCCAGACTTGTAGCTGTGCTCTGCTAAGGCTTTGTCCCACCGTTCAGCAGTGCTACCATTTTTTAGCTGTTCTACCTACTAAGGCACTCAGCAGTTAAAAAGCCAAATTGCAATTTTGTAACTAATCTTTCCTGGTGATAGGTTCTCCTCATCCCACAGCCTTCTAGTTCAAGTTTTTGAAGAGACAGAACAGTAACAAAGAAAACCCTGGACCCAGGAAGGAGCTCAGTAAGCATGAGCCCAAGACAGGAGACACCACCACATGTGGCAGAAAACTGTCTGCGAAGAGGCCTGCCACTGGGTAGGGCTCTGGCTGAGCCGAGTAAACACATACAGTTAACCATCTCATTCACTAACCTGCTACGAGTCTTCACACTCCTAAAATTAGCAACAGATAATCTAATTGTGGTTGTGCCACCCTTTAATTAGGATAATAAAAGGGAGCAATAGATTATCCCCAGGTGGCATCTTCTGTCAATTAGAAACAGGTATGGGGCTGGGCAGACACCGCAGCAGTCTATGCACCTGCCTGTCAAGCTCAAGGACATGAGTTCGATCCCTTGTACTGCATTCATCCTTAGTACTGTGCTGGCCTTGGAACCCAGGCATGCTGTGTTGGCCTCTAAGCTGGATGTGGTGGCCCATGCCTATAATCCTAGCCTGGGGGAGGCTGAGACAGGAAGATTAGTAAATTGTGTAGTGAGACCCTATATCAAATAAGTTGAAAAAAAATTAGGAAATGCATATATTTTCAAGTGACATAAAATTGCCACAAGAGGAACAGCTCTTTTTTTTTTTTTTTTTTTTTTGTCTTTTTGAGACAGGGTCTCAGTATGCAGTTCAGGCTGGCCTTGAGCTTACTTTTGTAACCCAGGCTGGTCTTGAACTCACACCGATCCTCCTGCCTCAGCCTCCCAAGTGCTGGGATTACAGGCGTGCGCCACCACGCCCGGCACTTTTTTTAAGTTAATTTTTCTCTCACATCAAGAAATTCTTTGATGCCATAAGACACCCGCACTATTTTTGTGTTGCTTTACTATCCTAAATATGTTGCATCCCCTTCATGTGTATTGTGTTGTAGTTTCATGTTAGCTCCAGATATAGCATCATTTAAGGCATAGAAAAGCCAGGGTGGGAAGAAAGAGTAGCTTTTCCCTTTCACCCAGAGAGCAAACTTTCCAGGAAGTGTCCCCACCAGTCTCCAGCTCATCTCATGGGATGGTGCTACCGAGTCACCACCTGGACCTGGCCTGGCCAGTAGGGAGCAAGCAGCTCCAGGAACTGAGCACACAGACGCCAGGCACCAGTAGGATTTAGTTACGAGGAAGGAAGGTGTGGTGACTGAGCAAGCACCTCACAGAGCTTGGTGCAACAGTTTACAATGATTTTATCCAGATTTGAAAAGTGCTTCTTTAATTACACACTTAGTTCTCCATTCAGTGAACACTGCCATCTTCTAAGTAATAAATCCGAGGTGGTTTGGATGACATAAAATGCTTGCTTTTCAGAAAATCAAGTCTATAGTGGATTTTCCAGGAAGAACCCACTTGTTATGAGAGGGGCATGTGGAAGAGGAAGAAGGGAGGGCTGAGGCAGCTGCAGAGGGGAGACAGTGACAGAAGAGTCCTGAGGATGATCAAGAGCTGCCCTCGAGGCTGAGTAGGCAGGGCCAGCACAGAGGTCCAGGCCTGAGTGTGAGGCTGTGCTACAGCTAGGGCTCCAGATGCACCTTCAGGTGTTTACAGTGCAGAAATTCGCAGCTGCGGTTGGCCGCACGGTAGAAAGAGGTGCTGAGAGGTGCCCACGGTGACGAGCCGTGCACTGAGCACCAGCAGCCAAACCACCGCTTCCCCTCTGATAGAGGGAAAAAGGGCCAGAAGCTGCAGCCATCATGGGCCTTTTTGGCAAGACCTGGAACCACTAGGAAGATACCACTGCTGTAGGATTCACCCAAGGCCACAATAAAAGACAAACCTTGGCTTCTCCCATCTTTCTATCTTCCACTTTGACAGTACTTTCTGCGGTCAAACACAACCAGCTGCAAATCTGGGACACAAAGTCTGGGAAATGTCACCCACACAAGCCTGGATAAAAACAGCGAAAGAAAGGTGGTGATGGACGCAGGGCAGACATGCCCAGGACCAGCGCTGGTTCTGTAGGGAATTGTGAGCATAGCTGATACACAGTCTTGAGAATTGCTAGCACATCAAAGTGAACACTGGATGTCTGGTGCAGAAGCTGGCGGTGGGGCCAGCTTCTCTGTGCCTCCCTGGAGCAGACAACACCATGAACTCTTGCATCAAACACTGATGTAATCAGGATCTTCATGTACTTTAGCTCAGCAAAACTAGGGGGTAGGGAGCGAGCAGAGTTTTTAAAAACAAAATACTTATTACTCATCTTACATGATTAAAGGTGGTTGATGCAGTAATATATCACTCAACTCATTAACACACTTACAGAGGAGTCTGCATCCCAGCAATGTCTTAGAGATAGTCTTGCTCTATCAGCTGGTTCCTTAAAGGATAGTATGGATCTTCAGATTGGGTTTTCAATTTTAAAATAAATCAGCATTATTTGTCACTGGGTTGTAGAGTTGACAGTCAGAGACAGAACCTCAGATTAACTGAATTGTTGACACAATGTTATCACACAGCCAAGACTTATGGCTTTACAGATGCATTTAAAGTTCTCTTCCAACAACCTCTTCCATAGATGAGAACAGAGGGCCCACACAGATAAAGTGACTGGCCCAGGATGGAAAGTACTAAGTGGACATAGGGATAACACCCAGGTCCCCATGCCAAGATCTTTTCCTCATGTGGCTGATTGCCAAGGTGTTCAGAGCTAATTGCAGCTATTTCAAAAATACCATTCAGGTAGTGAAAACGTCATCTCACTTGAAATTGAGCAGAAGAGGGAATCTGTGAAGAGGAAAAGTAGCTTAGGTGGGAATACCAATTCAGGGGACTCTATTGTGATCAGAACTCAGCCTCTATCCTTCTTGGATTATTTTCTGGATTGATTTCATTCAGGCTCATTCCACCTTTGATGGTATAAGGTGGCAGCACAAAGCCCTAGATATAAACCTCTCCCTTTGGTATCTTTACACCCTGGAAAAGGGTATATTTCTTTCCCAGTAAGACCAACAAAATTTAAAGAATTGAATGTTATAGCTTTGGTTTGGGTCCTGTGGCCATTTATGAACCAACTGCTATAGCAGAGTAAATGGAGCACTCTCTTTGGTCAAATCACTAGCCAATCACTAGTATGTCTACACCAGTGTAAAGGGATAGGTTCACTGCTTCTTTGACAAATGATATAACCCTGTGTTGCTTAGTGCTAGGAATACAATCTGAAAAATACATCATTTGGCAATTTCATCATTGTGTGAGGATCCAAAGAATATATTTGTATGACCTAAGATGGTTACAGGTAGGCTAGATTGCTTTGTGGAACCCTTGTCCTAGATGCAGTCCATCATTGACCAAAATGTAACATGCAGACTATATTTGGAGCCTCAGGGCAACAAAATTTCTAGAAGGGAAATCAAATTGCTATAATCCAATAAAAGAAAATGGGTGCTGGGTAAGAAGACATAGCTGATATATATCACAAGCACAGAGACTTAGTAAGTAAAGAAGCTTTCTAATTCTTCAGGCTTTCGTGTTGGCTTCTATTCTGCTGTAGAAAATAACCTCACGTGGCTAAGATTTCCTAACTGTAAAGCATGTATTCCTGTCCTGAACTCAGAGAGCCAATTTTCCCTGGGACTTGAGTCTGTGCAAAGATGGTGATTGCAAATAGAAGTAATAAAGTCTTTCCCCACATTCCCAGGACTTGATCACTGTTTGCTTTCTTCGACATCTTCCAGGAAATAGGACCTTAACAAGGAGTCCTTGAATGATATTCCCTGTCCTTATGTTGTACAGCTGTCACTTCCATTGGATGAAAAATGACATTCATCGTGTAAGGTGCTCAGAGTGAGGAAGAAGCTTGAGTGAGGTAAATTTGTCTGCTTAGAGTTCCTGCCCCAAAGATACAGACCCAAGTGGGTAGAATACTCAAATGAAGAAAAAGCAAACCTTTGGGTATCATTGTGTGCTTGCTGGATTCTTCCTATTCTATGACAAATTAGAAAAAGCAAATCAACTTGAGAAGCAAAATTATGTTTTATTGTACTGAAACTTAAGCCACACTACTTCTCTTCATTGCTTCTGAGCTTTTAGTTTAAAGCTGTATCAAGACTCACCATCAATAGCCGGGCGTGGTGGCTCACGCCTGTAATCCCAGAACTCGGGAGGCTGAGGCAGGAGGATCGGTGCGAGTTTGAGACCAGCCTGGGCT